>JAJIBD010027103.1:0-53332 GCA_021461705.1 Cryptotis parvus | reverse complement strand
TGGATGTCCTGATGGATCTATCACATATTCCAGAAAGGCAATGGAGAAGATAATCCATGACTCTTTGGATGGATTATATCCAAAGATCTGAAGATAATATCAGATCTCTTTGATAGCCACATCCACCCACCCACATACCAAATTCCGCAGGATGGATATGTCATTCCCAACGTTCTCCCTTCTGAAATCTGACATGCCATTTTGTCGGTAAAGAAGGGGAAGAGCACCAGGCCCAGGCAAAGTCAGACCCGAACACCTGAAAAATCTGCCATCAGTACTCATCAATACACTAGCTCGGCTCTTCACACGCTACCTGTCCAAATGCAAGGTGCCCTCCCAATGGAAAACCAGCAGGACAGTTCTACTGTTCAAAAAGGGAGACATTCACGACATTGGCAACTATTTGCCCCCATCTGCCTGTTGTCCGTCATCTACAAGCTGTTTACACGAGTCATCCTGAACAGGATTGGTAGAACACTAGATGAAGGACAACCATGCGAGCAAGCTGGTTTCTGAAAAGGATTCGCACAATCGACCATATCCACATGGTAACCAAGCTCATTGAGGTTTGTAGGGAGTTCAAAATGCCGCTCTGTCTCATGTTCACTGATTTAAAGAAAGCCTTTGATTCTGTTGAGACGGAAGCGGTCATTGAAGCCCTAGCCAAACAGGGTGTTCAAACCCAATACATCAAGATCCTACATGAAGTGTATTACAGATTCACCACCAGGATCTCACCATTCTACAAGGAAATGATCATTGATGTAAAAAGAGGGGTTCGGCAGGTTGATGCCATTTCACTGAAACTCTTCAGCTTCACTCTTGAGAACGTCATGTGACAATTAGAATGGGAAGGAATGGGAGTGAAGATAGACAGTCGGCAACTACACCACCTCCGCTTCACTGATGACATGGTTCTAATAACACCAAACATCAGCCAAGTGGCACAAATGCTGGCTGACTTTGATGGATTATGTGGAAAGATAGGTCTACAGCTGAATCTCAACAAAACTATGTTCATGAAAAACACAATAATTCCAGATGCCCCATTCACACTCAATAGAGCAAACATTTCTGAATGCAGCAGTCATGTGTACCTAGGTTGAGAAGTCAACATGATGAACGATCTAGCATCTGAGCTGTGCAGGAGGAAGAGAGAAGCATGGAACGCCTCAGGAGTGTTGAAGAAATAGCTAAAAGGACAAAGAACCTCCGACTCTGGGCACATCTCTTCGACTCTTACCATTCTCTCTGCATTAACATACGCCTCAGAGACCTAGGCCCTAGGAAAGCTGGATGGCAATGCTATTCGTGTCCCCAAAGAAAAACGAAAGAGCTGTGCTTGGAATATCACACCTCACTCAAATGAGAGAGGAAATCTGGAGTTCTGACCTCAATTGACAATCGAAAATCAAGGACACTGTCTTGTTTGCCAAGGCATTGAAAATCAGATGGGCTGGGCATGTAATGTGACTTGGAGATGACTGCTGGACTAGAGTCATTACCATTTGGATCCCACTGGAAGTCAAAAGATCACGTGGCACCCCCCAAGTGGTCGATTTCTTCGTCAAGACCTGAATGAATAGCTTGAGGCTCTTCGTATTCTGGAGCAAGCGTATGCCATTGGGCTACACTGGCCTGATAGGGTCAATGGAACTTTACTGAAGAGTCATACCATCTGGATCCCACTGGAAGTCAAAAGATCACGTGGCCACCCACCTACAAGATGGTCAGATTTCTTCATCAAGACCCTGAATGAATAGCTTGAGGCTCTTCGTATTCCTGGAGCAAGCATATGCCATTGGGCTACACTGGCACATGATAGGGTCAAATGGAAACATTACTGGTGCCCGCTCGAGCAAATCGGCGAATAATTGGGATGTCAAGTGATCAAGTGAACATTTCACAGTCCTTTAATTGAAAACAAAATCTTGTGATTTAAAAAGCTATTGATGGTTGAATTTTAAACATATCAAGTTCCAGTACCATCCCACCAGCAGGATAACTCCCTCCAAACTTCCTATGTTCCCTCTTACTAACCTGGGACGGCCACCTCAATTATCAGACACATTTCAAAGTTTGGTGGCTGTAGTTTTTGTCTCATGTTTTCAGTGCTGTTTAGTTTGTGCTTTGGACATACAGCTATACAACTCTGCCACATTACCATTGCTTCCCTTTGTTATCATCTTTCCAACCTCAACTTCTTTTTTATTAAAAAAATACTTTACTATACCAACATGAGATATACAATTACAAAGATGTTCATGTTTAGGCTTCGGTCATACAGTGTCCCAGCACCCATCCCTCCACCACTGCCAAGTTCCTACCATCAATGTCCCCAATTCCCTCCCCCCTCCCCTAGCCTGCGTCTATGGTAGGTTACTTATCTCTTTTCTCTCTTTTTATTTCTCTCTCTAATTCTCTCTTCTTTCTTTTACACATTGTGGATTGCAATACATAGAAGCAGAGGTTATCGTGTATCTTTTTTGCCTAAATTCAATGTTCAGTTCTAGAGTTGTATTATCATTTTTGATGATTATTAGCACACCATTCCCTTCTCTGTCTTACCTAACCTCTGACTCACATGTTTGTGGTAGGTTCCACCTATTGACAAGACCTCCTGATCCATGTTTCCATGTTCTTCCTGAACCTTGGCTATCGGTATCATAATATATGTATATATGTATATATATATATATATATACATATATATATATGTGTGTATGTGTATATATCATGCAAATAATTCAAATAATTACATTCATTCTATATCTGTCTTTGTCCTTCTGTCTAATTTCACGCAACATAATCTTCTCCATGTCCATCTATTTATAGGTAAATTTCACAACTTCATTTTTCTAACAGCTGCATAGTATTCCATTGTGTAGATGTACCAAAGTTTCTTTATCCAGTCATCTGTTCTTGGGCAATCTGGTTGTTTTCAGATTCTGGCTATTGTGAATAGTGCTGCTATAAAATAAAAGTACAGATGGTGTTTCTGCTGTGTGTTTTTGGCTTCCCAAGGTATATTCCCAGAAGTGGTATGGCTGGGTTGAACAGGAGCTCAATTTGTAGTCTTTGGAGGAATGTCCATATTGTTTTCCCAAAAGGCTGTTCCAGCCGACATCCCCAACAATGGATGAGAGTTCCCTTCTCCCTGAGTCCACGTTAGCATTTGTTGTCCTTGCTCTTTGTATATGTGCCAGTCTCTGTTCCAACCTCCACTTCTTTTCTTATCTGTTCTTCTCTCTGTAATCAGGGCCATCTAGGTATCCTTTTTTAGTTCATGGGCCATACCTGGAGATGCTCAGTGGTTACTCAAGGGTTCTACATGAGGAATTATTCTTGGTGGCACTTAAGGGGCCATATTTATTGGGTGCTAGGGATTGAACCCTGCTCAGTCACGAGCAAGCCAAACATCCTACCAACTACACATCTCTGACTCACAGGCATTCTCTTCAAACATTGCATTCTACGTTCTTTATCCATCTCTCCATGGTTGATGATCTGTTAGGTTTTCCAATTTTAATTCCAGTGTGATGAACAGTTATGAAATTCTCCCTGCTGAATGTCTCCTCTAAATCTGTTTCAATAAGTTCTATTTGATCCTTAGAGATTCCAAGCTAAATAATCCTTATAGTTTCTGTTTCTTTCTGCAGTTTCCAGATTTTAATTACAGTATGATGGAAAATTAACCCACACACCCTTCTTTATTCTTAGATTAAATGACCTTAGAGAAAGCAATGGTTTCTCACAAAGGCCAATAGCAATTATCCATAAACAAAAAAATTTATCTAATTATAAATTATTCAGAATAGAGAGCTAATGATTAGAAAGCTAAAGAAATCAACACTAGAATTAATATCGGCTTGGTTCTGAAATGCATTTTAATATGTACTATATTTTAGACCATTTTCTCAAACTTTAGCATAACATGGAATATCTTTGTAATTTTGTCAAAATGTAGATCCTGAACTAATGAGGTATTATAGGGGTTAAGGTGCTTGTTTACATACAGTCAATCTGGCTCGTTCCCGAGGCACACATGGCTAACTTTAGCGTTACCAGGAAAAATTCCTGAGTACAGAGACAAGAAGTAAACCTTCACCCACCCATTAAAATAAAAATCAAATAAATAAAACACAAATCCTGGCCCTGTAAAGGGTTAGTATGACAATCCAAATATCTCAAAATGGTTCCTATGCAGAGTTGATTTTCTCTTTCTTAAACCGGAACTAAATTTTTTAAGTAAACTGATAGATTTTCACTGACTTTAAACTATCAATGTTTTTTGGTAACCTAACTCAGTTGACTAACCTGTACTGGATTTTATTGTTTCCTTCCCAATTGACTGGCCCAACAGATCATACTGATTAAGGCGAGAGCCATCAGGAGCCACTTGTACTGAATCGGATGCATTGTAAGTCCAAATGTAAGTGACCTCAGAAGTTGTATATGCATCTGTAGAAAATCAGAATAAAATAAAAATTAAGAATACTCAATAAAGTGGAACAGCTAAAATCATGTACCTCAGAGGATCAATATTCTATGAAATTTATATTTTTAGATAACATTTTTAGGGTAAACAGTAGCTTGGAAAATATGGCTTCTATAGAGTTAATGTGAAACAAACAAGAAAAAGCAATCATAAACATGAGACTATTTTTCTTGCAACCACTTTCAGATGTTAATTTTTTGAGACTGCAAAAATTTTGTTAAAAGTATCTATCATAGTTCTATGGAATTAGATTAAGATACTGTATTAAACTGATTATGGATATTCAAAGCACATTCAAATAACTCATTTAGAAATTGCAATCAGTCATAAAATAATAATCGCAAATCAAAATGATATGGATTTCTGGACATAACAGTAGCTTAATTAAGAATTAAATGACAACTTTCATAATATAATGTATTTCATTTGGAGACTATAAATTGATTACCAAAGGACATGTTAAATAAATGAGAATGCTATGGTTTCATTAAGACTTGAGTCTAAGACATGTTCATTTTAAAATTAATTGATATACACAAAACTCCCAGAATTAATCTTTAATAGCACCCAGCCAAGTAATGATTGGGAGAAAGACACAGAACACAAAATATCAGAGGTGGAACGTCCTGGCTTATTTGTCCACAGATGCAAAATTACCATAACAAAGGGACTGTGGCTGGCAGACAGCAACACATTTTGTCTTATCCATTCTCTGGCTTCAAGCTTTCCTTTATGACCACATGTCCTTATAGGAAACAGACCTCTCTGTGTAGTCAAAGGCCTTCCAACATTGAATAAACAGATGATTCTTACTATATATCTAACCTCTGAAAAATATCTGCACACTTCTGCTCATGGGTAAACTTAGAAATAATTTTTCCTGGTCCTTGAACAAAACTAAGCACCACAATGACATTCTTAATGAAAGGAAAGGTCAGCTGTCATTGGCAGTATCTCTGCCTTCAACTCTATAGGACATTCTTCTCCCTTTTCCAAGTTTTCTGTTGAATATTGTGTTGGGATGGCATTGGTATGCATCTCCCAAGCTCTATGTGATCACAAATGAACTTGGGAACTAAAATTAAAGTGAATTTTATAAGTTTTTGTCTTATTTGCTATGGGGTCTTTTAATGATTAACTGGTTTTGTGAGCATTAATATTAAATGTCAATATTAGTAAAATATTGACTTATGTGTTCACATATATCACAGAAAATCAGACTGTGAAACAATTTTGATAAGATCCTAACCCATGAATATATATTTTACATATATTTTAGTAACAGAAATATTCTAATGTAGTCATCATATAAGTGAATTATAGCTGCTCTTCTGGTCAAATTATTCTGTTAGTATGAATTAGTTAAATGCCAATGATTATGCCAATATTAAATAAACTAGTGATGTTGTAGCTAACATTTCATCTGAAAACTATCAAAAGGCTAATTCTGTTTCCTACAGGAAAATGTATCATGGCTGAATAAACTGCAAAGTATTTAAAGTCATTACAATGACACCACCTTTTAATTCAAATATTAATTTTAAACACAAATAAAAGAAAATATAGTTCCCATATGTAAAAGTTTAAAAAAAAACCTAGTAAGATACAGCTGTCTATGATTTTATCTAATACATAACTCAGGTGGATTATTGCCTACCACAGAAAAAAATTCTCACCCCATTCTTTCCATAAGAATCAATAAACTTAGAGTATGTTTAATGTTATTTACTAATACCGAAGATGGACATCTGGATGCAGTTAAAAAAACTTACTTGAAATTGCTTCAAAATTCACTGTTGCTAACATTTTTAAAGATTCAGTTTGACTATATGTGTCCATTCTTTTGCCTCAAGAGCTATTGTGACAAGAATAAAGAATATACAAATTGTATATTCAAAAACCAGAAATATTAACATGACAAAAATTAAATCAAATCATCCAAAGATACAATGTCAAATGAAAACCTTTTGTGTTGCTCACATTATTTCTAGGTACTGACAAGCAAATATTTTCAAGCACAAAATATTCTAGTTCTTTGTGAATAGACTATAAGGTAGTTCAAATTTAAAATATTTTAAGTCTATTTTCTTTTCAGAAGTGATATACCACATCATTTATATTTTGCATCCTAATGGCTTGTCCACTGAAAATGCTTTTCATTCTTACATCATTACTGCATCTTGAATAAACCACTTCTTCAGTATCAAGGCTTTTCAATTTTCTTTTTTTAATGCCACTTATGCAATGCAAATGAGGTTTTCTCTGCTGCATCTGCTGTGATTTTTTCAGCATTATGTTTATGTTGTATAACATGATTGACTATCTTAAATAATTTTGGAAGAAATGCCAGTATTGAAGTGATGGTTTCCATGACAATAAAAGAATGCCTTTTAGTGAAACAAAGAGCTTCTCAAAGAAAGTTGAGAGCTGACACCTTTTGGAAGAATGAACAGAACACTCAAGATTAAACTCCTCATTGCAAAAAACTGGTCATTCTGTCGTTGATTAAAATCGCAATCATCCCTTATAAGTGGCAGACATGAAATCTGGATCTGCATATAATATCTTTCTACTTTCTAACTAATGGGAGGTATTATCTTTTTTATATCCTGAGATAAATTTGAAGTAGACTGTGTACATAGCTGGATTGCTGGATGCAGGAACCTTCCTTTAGATGAATTATTTTAGGAACTTTTCTCTGTAATTTGGTCATTCTTTAGGTCACTGAGGTTATAGTCTATACATCTAGCAAAAACATTCACTCATCTATCATAACTGAAAACATCAAAAGGCCAAATTATCTCCCTAGACTCAGGAGGCATTCAGAACAGTTCTAGATGAATACAGCTACACAGCTTCCCATGTCTCCAAGTGGTTGGATTATTACTTGACCTTCTCAGCAATATGACTCTGTTTGATAGCCTTATCTGTTATATCTGGTCAGCTTTTTGGACCTTATCTATCCTATCTAGTCAGCTTTTGACTTTTTGTTTCCTAAGTGGAAATGCAGTCCTCTCACCTTAATAAAAATAAATATGATTGAAGAGTATGCTATGTCAGTACTCGTAAAAGATATGAGCACTTATTATTTGCATAATGTAAATAGTTTAATATACTATTTATTGTATATTGCATAATGTAAATAGTATAATATACTATTATGCATTACATAATATATAATTAATATAGCCAAGTAATTGATAATTTAAGAACATGATTACAATATCGTGACATTAAAAATGAAAATCAGGGGGCCAGAGCGATAGCCCAGCGGGTAGGGTGTTTGCCTTGCACGGCTGGCCCATGCCAGCCCAGGTTTGATCCCCGGCACCCCATATGGTCCCCCAAGCACCGCCAGGAGTAATTCCTGAGTACAGAGCCAGGAGAAACCCCTGAGCATTGCCGGGTGTGACCCAAAAAGCAAAAATAAATAAATAAATAAAATAAAGATCAGGCTATACAATTATTTCCATGTGGGAAATCTGCAAAACATTACTTTTTTACCTTAGGAAGCAAATAGTAAGCATTCCATATTATGAGAAGAAATTTTTTAAATTAAGAAGTGCTGCTAACACTGATATTACTGATAACACTGATATTACTGACAAAAAAATATGTAGCTTTCTTCCCATACTTACAGCTTCCAAATTTCAGAGGACATGAATGAGCATCCATTGGAAAATCCTCCAAGTGCATTGGACATTCAGCTTGAACAGTAAGCCTGAAAGTCAAAATTCCACTCTTTGTTTAAGCAAATTGGAAAGTCGATATAAACCATTCCTTACAGTTGTTAATTAATCAACAATGAGGTTGGACCAGAATTGCCTTAGGGTAATTGACATGAAAACATGCTTTTGTTCTTTTACATTTTGATTATTCTTTAGAAGACACTGGCACATAAAAAATGAAGCCAAGTAATAATATTTACTTACAGGTATGCTTAACTGTTTTTCTCCCTTAGTTTCTTTAGAAGACCATATGCATTTTTAAAGGTGTATTTTAAGGGGGGTATAGAAAAATTGATATTAAGAATTTAATAATGTCTCATGGTGCCTCCGTTACAATTGTTAAAACTGCTAGTGAACCTTAAATATGCATGTATTTGTGTGGTTATAAATGTAGAACAATCTATAGATAGAAATAGAACTGTATATCCTAGCAATATCGCTCTAAATTTAGACTAAAAATCATGGAAAAAATATAAATACTAATAAAAAAAGGAACACACAACAATCATTGATTTTTTTCACACACACAAAAGGGATAAAATGGATACTAAATAAAAACATTTAAAAAATCTCATGATAAAACAAATGTGGACAATAATATTTATTTACATCTACAAGAATACTTAGGTAGAAACCAATGTAATCATTTCCCTGAATTACTATCTAAACACTGACTCAACCCACAAAAATGATCAAAGGGTAAAGTTAACCAGGTCGCTATGCTGTGTAGGTAGAGTCGAAGGAGGAAAGAATAGCTAACTCTTCCAACTTTGGCAATGATCATTTAGTAACGAAACCTCAAAAACATTTTGAAAGATCAGACTGTTGTTTCTGCCCTTCTTAAATAACTTTCACAACAAGATTTCATCCATTAACATATATGTTAATACACAGACACATATATAAAATGAAATAATGACACATCAAAATTGACATTCATTAACTCTCTATATTACTACTAATTTAAGGGCATCAAAAGGTTTATAAGTCTTTGCTTGCATTATTTAGATGTGTGAATGTTTCCTTTAGATATAGAACATAAAAATAACTTATTTTAAAACATCTATGGAAATGAATAAATAGAATTCCATTATAGTTACAATACTATATTTCTTAAATGTTTAATAATGCATCACATATTAACTCATGATAAAAAAAAGCATCAAAAAGATAAATTAATAAAGTTTGCTTACTTGTTTTTTATTGTTTTCTTTTTGGGGGGTCACAATTGGCAATGCTCAGGTGTTACTTCTGGCTCTGCACTCAGGAATTACTCCTGGCGGGGCTCAGAGGACAATATGGGATGCCAGAGATTGAACCAGATTTGCCACCCGCAAGGCAAACCCCCGGCCCACTGCACTGTACTATCGCTCTGGCCAACTTTGCTTAATCTTTTATCTGATTTCTATTTTGACTTCTTTTTTGAGTTTTGACAACAAGATTGCATGATAATATAAAGAAAATTTAAAAAGAAAATGTTGAAATCACAACATGAAAACTACTTAAAAATTCACTGTGAAAATTAAGATAATTGGGTACTTCAATAATATTATGGAAAGACTGTATATGACAATTAGGATGACCCAATTTGCTGCAGAGATCTCCTAAGCAGTTAGAGGTGCATAACACACTTAACAACATACCTCATTGTGTACAGCAGAGTCCCATCATCCTGAATTCTCAGAAGCTTATTTGGCATTGTCATATTATGAGCCACTGATTTTTTCCCATTGTGAAAGAAAGTATCAGGAGTCCAGATTTTGCTTGCCATTAAGTTATTAAGCCGAAGGATGTTCATTGGGCCTTTAAATTTTAACCGCTCATCTTTCCATTTTTGCCGAAAGAAAACATCTATTGTATATTCCTGAAATATAAAATAGCATTCCTTTATACACAATAAATGCTTTTAGTTACAAACACCCAATAACTGTCATAAAGAATGATCATGCAGTTTAAAAAAGAAAGTACTATTTTAAGAGAAGATATTGGATTACAAAAATAATTTCTTAGAAACTAATGTTTCTACTTTCATGGGCTTAAGTATAGATGCTAATATATGAGCTATATACAGTTAGAAAAATTCAACTCAATTTTACCTTAATCATACTTTAGTAATTGAGCAAATCAAAAAACTGTTTTTATTGTACCATATAGTGTAGAACTCTCTAGAGAAGAGGTGTGGATGGGGTAGTATCTGAGTGACTTTTTTAAGCAGTTTATCTTAATAGAGGGTAAGAAGGCAGTCTTCAGGCAGAAATTAAAAGGCAAGAAAAAATTAAATGGCAAGCAGGGAAAAAGGAAAGAAAAAATAACAGTCAAATACACTCATATTTACACATGATTATCTCCTGCTTTCAGTGTAACTATAGGGAGTAGTATATTACTTTTTATAATCCTAAAGAGATGCCATATTGTTAGCAATGATGTATCAAGTGGTGATATTAATAGTTTTTCCCCATTAAATTAGTTGAGTTTATTATGATGCTTACAATAGGAATTTTTACAAATAGAATCTCAGAGTAACATGTATTAATATTTTTTTAAAAATTAAATCTTTTTAAAAATTTTATTTTTTCAAAACACAGTGAGTTACAACCTATTCATGGTTGTATACACTATCCAGAGTTGGGTTTTTGACATACAATGTTCCATCACGGACCGGGCCGTCACAGCCTCAAATTCCCTCTAGCAGTGCTCTCAGACTCCTAACTAAACCCATCTTGACAAGCAAATTTTAAGTTTGTTTATTAAAGTTTGAGTCTCGTGACTTCAGTCTTCTTAACATTGTGGTTTGGATATTTTGCTTTATAATTCCTTAACACAACTGCTCTACATGAATTCCCTTGATCTGCCCTGTGGCTCCTCACCTATCTCTTTCCTCCTTTCCGTTCACTCTATTTCTTTATTCTTCTCCCTCTCTTCTACAAGGATGATCTAGGCACTCTCTAACCCTTTAAACCATTGCAGTCCTTCATCCAGTTACTCTAAATATCACTCATAAGTGATACGTGTTTGTAATTCTTCTGCCTTAATTTATTTAACACGGTCACTCTAGTATCCATGATACAGCAAATGTACTTTCAAATATTCATGTCTCTCTTCCTGTCTTTTTCTCGTTTCTCCCTAACTCATCTCTCTCCCTCCCCCTTCTAGCTCTCTCCCTTCCTCACCCCTCCCTCTGTCTCTCTCTGCCTCTCTCTGTCTCTGTCTCTGTCTCTCTCTCTCTCTCTCTCTCTCTCTCTCTCTCTCTCTCTCTCTCTCTCTCTCTCTCTCTCTCTCTCTCTGCTTATTCTTGGCTTTCTGCTTAGGGCTCAGTCCTGACAGTGCTGGGGGGGAAAAATATGCAACAGTAAGGATTGAATAAGGTCAGTAACCACATAAACCTCTAGCCCCATACCATTTAGATGGGGCATCCAATTCACAATCAGATCAATATTAAGAATCTATTGAATATTAATTTTTTGTGAATTTGCTCAGTCACACATAGTAACTACAATGTTCAATTATGCTTCTAGTATTGAAACCAGAATACTGCACGGCAAGCCTGGCAAGCTGCCCGTGTCATATTTGATATGCCTAATACCAGTAACAATTATGTTAGGTCATTCCCATGCCCTAATATAATGGTTTCAGGCTCTTTATGTTCCTGGAGCACGCAGATGCCCTTGGGCTCTACTAGCATGAGGCAGGACATATGGAGATGTTACTGGAGCCCGCTCGAGCAAATTGATGATGAACGGGAAGATAGTGATAGATAGTGATTGAAATCAGATATAAAAATACTGTCCTTTGAGATCAAAGCTATAAACATTACAAACTTCAAAACAAATCCCTCAGCAATGGGAAATATCACTGAACTAAACTTGGTGTAAAGGGAAAGATCGCAAAGACAGCACACATAAGAAAAATAAAGTCATTACACAAATATTGATTCAGGAAATATTCTGCAAACTGGAATGAACATAAAGTTTTAGGCACAGGCAGTAAGCCTTATCTGGTAAGACTTTTTGCAACTGCTTGTTTATTCCCTCATAAGTGATTTAACTATGAATATATACTACTTGGATTTGCTTCCAGAAAGAAATATTTTTCACAGCTTCTTATAAAGCTTCAAGTTCAATTTTCCCATTTCTGAACATTCTGACACAGTGTCCAGTTTAGAGGCGATTGCTCTAAGGACTCCCTAAGTCCCTCCCATATATAAGGCAAATAAAGTTTGTACACAGTGATTTTCAAGAATACAATCATTTGTACGCATTTAGGATCCTGAGTGTGCCTGCTGCAGATCTAGGGTCCAGATCTGACGTTCAGATCCTTCTCAGCCCGTGCCACCTCCACCACAAGCAAAAACATTATTTCTAAGTTTTAGCAATTTTAGCAATAGAGCAAGTTTTCTACCTATCCAGGTCAAGAAGTCTACTTATAAAAAAAAAATCAGTCCTGGAACACCTGGGTAACTTGCACTATCAGCTATTTGTACTTTCTTACAAAGTTTTTTATTACTGAAATTACATAATGCAATTATAAATATATCCTCTGTCTACCAATCAGGTTGTATAGCTTCATAAAAGACATCAGGTTGCTTACTTGGGTATCATTTTATTTTCCCCGATATAAGAGAATGTAAAGAATATTGCAAATACCTCCTATTGAACACCAGATAAATGTCATCATAAATATCACTGATTTTTTTCTCCTCTCTCTATCCTCCCCTATCATACTTTCCTCTCCAAGGAAGTCATTCTCTTGCATTATATGTTTATAATTTCCAACCAAGTGCTTACTTCTTTACTGTATGCATATATACATTCTGTGTATTTAACATTTACTTAAATGGCACCAAGTCATGTATTCTTTGTTAATATAGATTTCTTAACTGCATTGTGATTTATTCATGGCAATGTAGTTAGTGTTTTGATCAATATTCATAATTGTACAGCATAACTTTGCAAGCATATTTCATATTTTAAGTTCTTTGCAAGTTCAACAATTCTATTTACAACTGTCATAGTGTGAACATTGGTGCTATGGGAATTCAATCTTATGCAGTGCTCTTAGTTTACAGGTGTCAACAAGCTTTATCCATAAGGTTTTTTTAATAAGACCTTTAATTTTTGCTGGACTGGACAAGCATCACAACTACATATTTTATGTGAAAGACTCAAAAAACAATACCTAAATGACAGTGGCTATTTTCTCCTAATAAAACTTTGTTTTCCACATCAGGCAGACAGAACTCGGCTATCACTATCATTGCTAGAAATCACCAACAAGTGGGAATAATGGACCCTATTGTGGAATGTACATGTTCAAAACAACAAGATGCTGCCAAATAAGATCCTAAATTTCCTCTGCATGGCTTGAAATTTCTTTGTCTACAATTTAGTAGTAGTAAATAGCTCATTTTAATCATAATAATTGGTTTGAAAGGTTTATAATGCTATTCTTTGGATTTCTTAACTGTGTGAAAATTTGTCTTCTTGTGTGTACATAAAATACTCAAGATGTTTTCAATAAATTGTTAATTTACTTGGGTTTTGATTTTATTAATTTTTCTTATTAAACTAAAATTCTTTATCAGTCCTATATACTAATAAATCCTGAAAATTTTAATCAATAAAACTATCAATAATGTATTTTACGTACCATTAAATACATGTGTATGTATTTTTCCTAATACCAAATTTTTACATTTTACATTTTAAGATGTAAGTTTTAGATCATTTTTTTTTGCATTTAAGCTCTGGAATTTCAGTTTTTAGTATTGAATCTCTGGAATTATCATACGATAATGATATGAGTTGTTTTTGAATAACAGGCAGGTTTCTAGTACCACAAATTGAATATTCCATAGTTCTCCACAGATATGCAATAACATTTCTCTGATGTATCAAGAAGCCATAAAGGTATAGCTGTTCATGAAATTTCTTTTGTTTACTATTTGTCATTCTTAAGTCCATTCCAAAGCCACAGCTGGCAAAGTTATAAAATAATTGTAAGTGATAATATTTTCATTATTATTCAGTACAAGATAACTTTGTAATTTCCACTAGTCTTTTTTTTTTTGCAGAAAATAGTCTGTAGTTTTGGTACTAATAATGGTTTTATTGGTCTATTTACACTTTGCCATTAATGTTGAATTTGCTGACTATAAATTATTATCTTCTGAAAACTCCATTCTTTGCAATTTGTTTTTATTAAAAATATTGTACAAGTTTGTTGTTTTTTTATCCAATAATGTTCATTTTGAGTTTAGTCCACTTTGAGTTTAGTCCATTTAAATCCATTGTGATTAACAAACAATATAATGGACATTTCTCTGCAATACTGTGAAATTAAATATAAAAATTAGGGTCTAGAGTGATAACACAGCGGGTAGGGTGTTTGCCTGGCACACAGCCGACCCATTTTCCATCCCTGGCATCCAATAAAGTCACCCAAGCACTGCCAGGAGCAATCCCTGAGAGAAGAGCCAGGAGTAACCCCTGAGCATCGCCGGTGTGACCCATAAAAAGCAAAATAAAATATAAATAAATAAATAGATATATGATAGATAGATGATAAATAGATGATGATAGATGAGATAGATAGATGATAGATAGATAGATAGATAGATAGATAGATAGATAGATAGATAGATAGATAGATAGATAGATAGATAGATAGATAGATAGATAGATAGATAGATAGATAGATAGATAGATAGATAGATAGATAGATAGATAGATAGATAGATAGATAGATAGAAATTAAGGGGCCAGAGCAGTAGTACATTCATAATTCCTGAGTGATGAGCAAGGATTAACCCCTGGGCATTGCCGGGTGTAATACAAAAATCATAAAAAAGAAAGACAAGATATTTAAAGAAAAGCAGTCTAGATTTTTATCATAATCAGATGATAAAAATTAAAGGACTCTGGAACATTAAAAAGATGATTCAGTAAAACAACACAACAGTAGACGGAGAGAAAAGTATCAACCTAAGAGAAAAGAAAATTTAAGAAATTAACAATGATTAAAAATAGCGCTGAAAGGCACATGTTTGAAATTGGAAATTGAAGGTGCCAAACTGAGGAGTTACTCGACTGTAGAAATGGAGAAAGTGCTCCAATTCTGTAACTATAAGCTCCTACTTGTAAAATAAATCACAGCTTACCCTTTAAAATTAAGAGAACAGATTATATTAATTAGCTACTGATATGAAGAAAAAGTACAAAATACAGTAACTAAAATAGTAGCCACTTGTTGTAAGCTAGGGAATCATGACACTGGGGGCATTAATGGCCTGATATTCCTCTGGCCTCATCTAATATCAAATGGGCTTGGTGTGTTCAGAGCAATTGAGTGACTTGAAGCCCCATAATGGAGGGCCACTAGAGGACGTCAGCTCCCTCCAAATGTCTCCATCCCCTCCATAAACCATTAGGCTACTCAAGACTTGTCTTTGCATGACAGTGGCAATGACAAACACCAGACCCCCAAAAAAAAATTCCAGCTCACAAATTCATTTCAGGCATTTGTATAAAAGTTTGTATCTATCAACATTCCATTAGTCAAAGAAAGTCAGTTGAGCTGAATAATTAGTAATAATTAGATAAAATTTATGTATATTGTTTTACAACTTAGTATAATGAGCAGTACATAATAGCAAATAATCAGTTTCAATATCTGAATATACATATATTTCAGCTACAATAACCATTAAGACAAATTTTAAATGATATGAATTTATATCTAACCTTTAGATTGCTATGTTCTAAATTGCTTAAGGAAGACATTTGTAAAATAAAGAGTATTTAAATATATTGTTAAAAGGTTTTCATAAATAGAAATATGAAGTCTGAATAAAAAGTAAACTATTTCATTACTAAATGTAATAATTATTTTCAAAAATATATACTTTAATTGCCTATTTTCAATTTTTACTATTTCCTTATTTTAAAAGATTTTAGTATATTGGTTTAAAACATGTAGATATATATGTTTACAATTGCATAAACAAATATAGTTGAATCACGGTTTCTATGATTCTACTTTCAGTATTAAGACAAAGGAAAGTAATTAGTACAGTTAAACCAAATTTATTTTAAAACAATTAAGTAAACTAAAATGCCAACTTATTTGCATGTAATATCTTTTCAAGTCATTCAAAGAGTACACCCACAATATGAGAAAAGAATAATCTTGGGGCTAGAGAGACAGCACAGCATGGTAAGGCACTTGCCTTGCATACAGCGGACTTAAGTTTGGTCTCCGGCACTGCATATACTCTCCTGAGCACTACAGAAGTGATCCTTGAGCACAGAGACAAGAGTAATCCCTCAGCACAGCAGGGTGTACCACACCCTAAAATTTTCTTGCAGGTTACATTACAATATACTTCATTGTTTCTATGAGTATATTTTAATATAATAATTACCTGATCTGTCTTTATGCGAAAAGGACAGAGAAATAAAGTGTATTTTCATGTCTTTATATAAACTTAGAGTCTTACAAACTGAACTTTAAGAGAATAAATAACTAGATAAATGATGTGATCCTTAGAGAATGCACAAGCTAACAACAAATCAAACAACAACTAATAAATAAATGCACAAGGACATATCAGTAGTCAAGTAAGCTACCTTGTGGCATAGCTACAGAGGGCACAAAACCATCTGCTAGGTGAGACCGAAAAGTTAAATTATCTATATAGTTAAACATTTGACACATTTCACAGGAAATTTAATGCAGTTTACTTTTTTTTAAAAGATGAGGTTAAATATAAATGCAGTTAATTACCTGTTTCCAAGCTTGTTAGGGAAAAATTCTCTGGAGAAGCAGCAATTTTTAATCGAATGTGCTAATACCCTGAAGTATTATTTCTATAATTTATTCTTAAAATAAGGATATAACTTTCTATTGCACTGTTTATTGTATTTCGATGATATACTAACTTAGGGAAGACAGCCTTTTTTAGTGCCTGGATCATTAATTATAAACCCATGCTTGTGGCTTATTTTTAAAGAATTATATCTACTCACTACAACATAAGGAAATCACAGGACCATTCTTGGAGTAATTTATATTTTACTTTGATTTAGGGACTGAATTTTAAAGCAGCAAAATCTATTTTATTATATTCTCTTTGCATATAAAGTCTAGGCTACTGCAAGTAAGTTCCAGTAAGTTTGTTATATTACAAAAAAAAATCTAGTTTACGAAGCACACATGTAAAAATAAAAGAAATAGTACCCTTGAAATACACAATAGTTTCGTTCAAGCTTTATAGATGGGACTCAGAGGGGCATGAATAATAATTTTCACCAAGTGTTAGCAAAACAGAGAGAGAATGAGAGAGAAGGTGAGAATAATAAAACAAATGACAGGATTGCCAAAAAAATCAATTAGCATTTCTCATCACAAAACCCTATTATGCAAAGTAGAAGCAGAATAACACTGAAAGTGGCTATTTTGATCATTCAAATGATCACTTGTATCACCTGTCTTCCCATTGTTCATCCATTTGCTCAAGTGGGCACCAGTAACATCTCCATACATCCTGTCTTATGCTAATGTAGTCAAAGGGCATCTGCTTGCTCCAGGAGCATGAAGAGCCTAAAACCATTGGTTCAGGTCATGGGAATGAGGTCAATAATTGTCACTGTTTTTGGCATATCAAATATGACATGGGTAGCTTGCCAGGCTCTGCTGTGTGGGTGGTATACTCTCATTAGGAGGCTCTCATCTTGTGCATTTACTGATGAACCGCATGGTCGCAAAGCCGCTGTGTGTAACGGGGAGAGATCAGCTTTTCTCTTGGGTGGAGCTCTGATGAGCTGTGGAGTCTGGATGTTGAAAATGACTGCCCTCATGTTGTGGGGGTTCCTCTGGCTTCTTGCAAGACTCTGTTAGGATGGTGAGCCAGGGCTGGAATCCCCATATTGCAAAGGATATCTGAACTTTTTCTTTGGAACTAGGATATGAATAAGTTCACAAAGTTATAGAAAATGATATTCAATTATTATAGTAGATTATTAAAATTTATATAATCAAAGTATTCAATGTGGGGCCACAGAGGCAGAACAGAAGGTAGGATGTTTGTCTTGCATGCAGCCAACACAGGTTTGATACTGGACACCACAGTTGACCCCAGAGCGTTACCAGGAATGAGTGAGCCCAGATTAATTACTGAGTACTGCCAGTGAGGGTAAAATTCTGATAGTTTTATGTTAAAAACAATTCACTGATACCATTTATATCCATTTAAAACCAATGGTTATATTGAATATGCAGATGTATCCCCATTTTACATGTGGGGAATATTTCATAAACCAAATTTATCTAAAGAAAATGAAGTAAAACAATTGAATTATGTATTTTTGTTGTTTTGTTGCTAAATATAAACCACCGACATTCTTGGAGGTGGGATAGTAGAGCAAAATTTATTTTTTTTAGAGAGAGAATTCAGGTATAGGGTAAGATTGGAGTTTTAAGTATAAAGATCTTCTTTTCATAGTCAAATACAGGCTCAAATATAGTTCAAGAGGCTACAACAGAGATAATAGTTTTTTTTTAAGTAAAATAAGTTTTAGAAGACTGTTTTGGCCCCAGAAATGTTTAAATGACAAAGTTTAAACATTTTCTCCCAATCTCCAAAACCCACTATGACCTCTCTTCTCTTACCTCTCTAAACTCATGTTTATAATTCTACCACAGGGACACCCACTGTGCTTGCAGTAATACAGATACTGCAGCAACTCCTACATGTACTAAATTCCAGTCTACTAGACAAACTCACAGATGTCTGGCTGCTGCTGCTGTATTTCCTTTGTACACCCTTGTAAATCCTACATTTAACCAACTCCAACTCCATACTGTAAAGGAGGAACAGCACCATATTCTTTAAGCCAAACCTAGCATCATCTAACATACTCTCTGGGATGGTAGAAATAATCAACCAATGAGTTCATCAAAGAAGACAGATATCATTGTGAATTCAATGTAGAATCAAGGACGCTGGACAATACTACTCATGACATATAAAGAGTAAAGTGAGGCATGAGCAGAGGCACAAGGCAGAAAATTTCACAGATATCCTTAGGTAAACAGTCAGGCCTTCCCGGGCCGGAGCGATAGCCCAGCGGGTAGGGCGTTTGCCTTGCACACGGCCGGCCTGTGCCGGCCTGGGTTCAATCCCCGGCGTCCCATATGGTCCCCAAGCACCGCCAGCAGTAATTCCTGAGTGCAGAGCCAGGAGTAACCCCTGAGCATTGCCGGGTGTGACCCAAAAAAAAAAAAAAAAACAGTCAGGCCTTCTCTCATGACTCAATTCACCGTGTGAGGTGTGCATTTATTTAAGTTTGCTTGTATAACTATACTTAACTAAGGACAGTAACTTTTCATTTGTGTAATGTTATACTTTTAAAAATATCAACAAACATTCCCCAAAAAGTCATGCAATAACAAATCACCCAGAATTAGAGATCAATTGTGTCCAGAAGCAGAAGTCTATTTAGAGATGGTTTTATGGCTTCCCCTTCTCACCACATCTCCACTTTTTGAGGAAGGTGATGGGATATAAGGTCCTTCATTATCTGGCATTATGTTCTCTTCTAATCTCATTTCTCGAGTCCCAAAGTTTGCTCTAAAATCCATTTGTATTGAAACTCAATTGAATTTAACAGGTTCCTCCTCAGTTTGTGCTGAGATGGTCACTCCCACTACTACACTGGTAAATTCTTCTTTAGAATTTAGCTGTTTTTCTTTTCCCAGAAACATCAGATACAAATAACTCTATTCACATCAATCCATAAACACAACAGTGAAAGAATAATTTCAAAATTAAAGAAGTTTCAAGACAGCAAGATAGTCAAGTGGGTAAAGCTTGCCTGGCACATGGTCAACCCAATCAGACACCACATATGGTTCCGTGAGCACCACCAGGAATGACCACTGAGCACAGAGTCAGAGTAAATCCAGAGCACAGCTGGGTGTACTCCCAAAAAATAAACAAAAACAAATTTTCTTAGTTGTTCTCCTACAATACTGTGAACAACTGTAGAACACAGTGGTTATACTTAGGAATTTTAGTTCTAACAGCTGCAAGATACATAGAGTAGATATTTAGTAAATCTTGTTAAAATGAACAAACACAATCCATGTCTTCTAGTAGCTCCAATTGCAGTACAAAAGAAAGACAAGTTTAGACTTTTTTTTTTAAATCCAGTACACAAAGTCATAGGAATGTGTGAGCACCATATGGAGGAACACAAGGAAAGAAACACTGTCTACGTGGAGTACCCTAGGAAGATATCAAAGAAGATGCAATGTGAGCTTGGCCTTAAATAATGAAAGATGTCCAGTTGGCAAAGAAGGAATAAAGGAAAACAGGAACAGAGATAAAACATGTGCAAGGCCAGAGAGCTGTTAAAGATAATGGTATATTTAAGGACAGTGAGAAGCTCAATGTAATCTTTAAAAATAAAAGTCTTACTGATAGTTATAATGACTTACAGCTACTGCCCTCTCTCTCGCCTCCTCTCCTCAAACACACTGCTTAAAAATATTGTCACCACTCTTTCTCCATTTCCTCACCTCCCACATCTCTCAACCCACTACAATCTGGCTACTTTTACCAGGATCAGCAAATATCTCTTGTTCTTTATCTAATGACATATTTAAATGCTTTTCTTGGTTTTACCATAGTATGTCACTCTGTAGTTCATTCCCTACATTGCAAGATTCTCCTACACTGACAGGAAAACTACACTTTTTGGTGTTTGGGGAAACTCTGGGAAGACCCTCATCAATATATCTGCAACCTATTCACATGACCAACAATCTACACTTGTGGATAGATAAAACCTATTATTAGTTCTTATTATTAATGTTTATTAGTCAAGACATGCAAATTCCATGTGATTGCTCTCCATAAGTTCAAGTCTCAAAACCTAGATGAAGATCATACACACTGCAAGTTCTGTTTTATAACTGACTTTGTATTCAAGCAACCTAGTTGTTTATTATTTAGACAAAAAGACTGCAAGCTTCAGGGGATGCCTCTCTCCATAGGAAGCAAGAGAGCAATGATCCTATGTTTATATATTAAGTCTCTATAATTTTTCTTCCAAAAGGAATTTAAATAAGGGAGCAATTTTTCTTATGTGACTCCCTATCTGGAATGATTAGTCCATTTATTAAATAAATTTTAACGTAGGCAAAGATACGGTTTCATCCCAGTACCAGATGAACCACATTCCAGCTCTGTGTAGAATGTGAACGTGACAGAATCTGTGTCTCAGACAGACATCTGTTTATTCCTATATCACACATCATTGAGTTAGAGAAAAGACAGTGATCTCTGATTTTGGTTGTCAAGGATCAAAGTGCATTGTAAGAAAAAAAGTCCCCTTCATTTTTATATAGGTCTATGGATCATCCTGAGTTTTTATCTGCAAACTTTGGCCCTCACAGTTGAGTTCATAGGAGAATATGATGGCCATTCAACTTTACTTAATCCTTTTCAAAATTTGACATATAGTCATGGTTTCATTTACCATCAGATGGCTGCCCACATCAACTGTACTCTAAACTCTTGAGCTCCAAAGCAGATTGAACAAAACTTCCCCATTCTACAATCTTGATCTGAGTGAATCATAAGTTTATACACCCAATTCTAAAGGCTTCACCTTTTACTATTCCTTCAACCTCTATGCCAAACAAGGCAACAACTCTTTTTTTTTTTTTGTAGCTTTATTTGGATCACACTCAGTGATGCTCAAGGCTTACTCCTGGCTCTGCGCTCAGGAATTACTCTTAGTAGTGCGTGGGGGACTATATGGGATGTAGGGGACTGAATCGGATGGCCGCGTGCAAAGCAAACGCCCTACCCCTGTACTACTGCTCTACCCCCAAGCAACAACACAATGATTTTTTTCCATACAGTTACCTGTTAAATAATTTTAATATGTTCAAGCATTATTGATTTTGTGGAGACTAAAGCAGTCATGGAACCCCTAGCCAAACAGGGGTGTTCAAACCCAATACATCAAGATCCTTCATGAGCTGTATTACGGATTCACCACCAGGATCTCACCATTCTACAAGGAAGTGATCATTGATGTCAAAAGAAGGGTTCGGCAGGGTGATACCATTTCACCAAAACTCTTTAGCGCCACTCTGGAGAACATCATGTGACATTATAATGGGAAGGAATGGGAGTGAAGATAGATGGTCAGCAACTACACCACCTCCGCTTCACTAATGACATTGTTCTTAGCCAAGCGGCACAAATGCTGGCTGACTTTGACCGAGAATGTGGAAAGATAGGTCTACAGCTGAATCTCAACAAAACTATGTTTATGAGAAATCAACTAGCTCGAGGCCCCATTCACACTCAATGGAACAAACATCTCTGAATGCAGAGATATGTCTACCTAGGCCAAGAAGTCAACATGATGAACGACCTAAAACCTGAGCTGCACAGGAGGAAGAGAGCACATGGAATGCCTTCAAACGCACCAAAGAAATAGCAAAAAGACAAATAACCTCCGGCTCCGGGCACATGTCTTCAACTCCACCATCCTCCCTACATTAACATATGCCTCAGAAACCTGGGCCCTATGAAAGTAGGATGAGAATGTTATTCAGGTCTCCCAAAGAGGAATTGAAAGAGCTATGCTTGGAATACCATGCCTCACTCAAGTGAGAGAAAGAATCGAAGTTCCGACCTCTGCCGCTGTTCCAGAGTCAGGGACGCTGTCTCGTTTGCCAAGGCATCAAAAATCAGATGGGCTGGACATGTAATGCGATTTGGAGAGGACGGCTGGACTAGGGATTTACCGACTGGATCCCATGGGATGTTAAAAGATCACATGGCTGCCCACCTACAAGATGGTCAGACTTCTTCGTCAAGTCCCTGAACAAACGGTTTGAGGTTCTTCGTATTCCTGAAGCAACCAGATGCCATTGGGCTACACTGGCACGTGATAGGGTCAAATGGAAATGTTACTGGCGCCCGCTCGAGCAAATCAATGAATAACAGGATGTCAAGTGATCAAATGATCAAGTGATGTTCAAGCTTTATTACCACTGCCTTTCCCTGTTCACAACTATTTCTCGCCTGTAATACAACACAGTTCAGACTACTACTTACTTTCAGACTCTGCCACTGTACTCTTTAACTCCAATCCTCTAACCCAATCTTATAAAGGCTTTTTGTAGCCCTAAGCATAAACTCAAATACCTTAACCTACTAAAATGCATAATGTTGTGTCTTACAATTAGCAATTACTATTCACAAGTTGTAGAAGCAGCTAATAAAACCATCTTAACAAGTACTATCAATCATTTCAATGCAAGTACCTATGAATCATAGATTGAAGAACATTATTAAAATGTCTAGGAGAGTGCTGGAATAAAATGTTTACGTGAATGTTCCCCCAGGATGGTTCTTATCCTTTCAAAATATCAGTTAATATCCAGTACCTGATTTCTACAAGTCATCTTTACTTTCAACCCACACATTTGCTATATTTGGAGCAAGTTTCCTTATCTCTTTATGTATATACAGCTATATTTATAGTAAACAACCTTGGTTAATGACTAACAGATAGTCTAATGCTAATATTCATAAAGTATCTAAAATTTATCAACTCATTCTCCCTATGATGTTAACTGTTGAACAATATATTATAGTAACCAATTATGGAAAGTCCAAGAGACAATGCATTCTGTGTCTCCGCAAAAAATATATTAACCAACATATATAGTCAATAACCAAAAGTCAGCATTCACTGAACACTCACAAACCCAATAGTAAAGTCTGGGTCACATTCCTAAAAGAGTTCTAAATTCATATTGTTCAATTGAACCTTGGCACTTAGCTCTGCAATGGAAAATCATTTGAACTGAAATTTTCAGTTAAGGTGTTGGTAAAGTTATATCACTCAAGTCTATGAATATGTACACACAGTAAAAATGCTTACTAAAATAAAAAAAGAAATCCTGTATATAAACCAAAGAGAAAAGAAAGAGCACAACAATGGAATAATTTATATATCACTAAAATGCACACGCCTACCACACACTTTGTCAAATGTCAGCTAGTAGCACATTACAAAGTTTAATTACTTTCTTACTCATGATTTTTTTAATGTTAAAATAAAAGATTTTTAACTTAATTGCAGACACTGTAATTAGAATCTTTAATTATAATTTAGATCTGCAACTTTCTTTGGACAATTACACTGGCTAATGATTATGAGATAGCAGTTGGTGTTTGTGTGTGTGAATCTGTTCTTTGGATTCTTAATTCTTTTGCTATGCTGCTTTTAACTCTCAGGCTAATGTCACAACAAATCTTCATCACCAACCTGAACAGGAGAACTTAGAGGCTTAAGCTCTTGCTAGTGAGCATGCACGCCACACAGAAATAAGAATTCAACAGCTAAGTTGCGGAAGTAGATTTAAATTCATCCTGAAACATTCCCCCAAAAAAACTTGCCTTTGTATTATAGATTTAATATCTACTTTTATATATGGGTGATAATGTGTGTTTCTTCTCCCTTTTATAACCTTTTTCATTCTAGTAATGACGTCACCATCAAGTTTCATCACACAGAGGCAGTTAGGCGACACAAACACACATAGAGCTGTTCTCTCAGTATATGTCTTATTTTCAACAAAAGTAACATCGAGATAGAAAATCATTTTTGTTAGATCGTCAGGAAGACAAACTTATTTTCTTCCCAAACATGTACATGTTTTGAAATAAAACTTTA
Source organism: Cryptotis parvus (assembly GCA_021461705.1). Lineage (NCBI taxonomy): Eukaryota > Metazoa > Chordata > Mammalia > Eulipotyphla > Soricidae > Cryptotis > Cryptotis parvus. The sequence continues at coordinate 28,343 of JAJIBD010027103.1, read as the reverse complement.
TCCTCCCTATTAGATTTATACTACTAATAAATACATGTTGTCTGTCTGCCCCAGGTCATCAGTTGCACAAAACTTATTTTCCATAGCTTTCGTTTTCCTTTCTCTATCTGACAAAGATCAAACAATATTTGCTTAGTGATCAATCTCTTGGATCATGTTTAAAATCTTCCTCAGATCACACAATATTTTAGGTACCAATTATCACAATGAAGTGTTTGTGCTTCAGATACAACCTTGGGGTCCATTGCAACGCAAGAGGACTCAACATGGCTCCTGTGCACCTCGCCTAATGTTGGACACTATCAACAGAATTGCTGAAAGGATTCTCTGATACAAGAAGAGGATTTTTCCAGCAGAGTCTCTTCCTATTTTTGGAAAATTGTTATTGCTCAATACAGCCCCTAAGGACTTGACACAGTTAAACTTAAGTGACCAGGCAGGTTATTCATGCGTACCAGGTAGTTGGGCAAGACCCCAATCACCTACAGCTGCATAATCTCTTAGCAGTACCATTCTCCCCAAGAAGTGTGTCCTGGCTGAAAGGAAGGGGTCTCTTTCCAAATCCTTAATTTATTTCTTTTCCTAATGCCTCGCCCCAGAATTAGATGGTGTTTTAAACATTTGCTATTTCTGAATTGTTTAGAATTTATTATTCTTGTTTATTATTGATTTTACTATTACTTTACATTTCCCTTATCAAGTTCATGTTATGAAACTTTTCTTTGAGTGGCTCTGATTAGATGGTGTTTTAAACATTTGCTATTTCTGAATTGTTTAGAATTTATTATTCTTGTTTATTATTGATTTTACTATTACTTTACATTTCCCTTATCAAGTTCATGTTATGAAACCTTTCTTTGAGTGGCTCTGGTGAAAGAGAATGTCTCTACAGAGAGAGAGAGACAGAGAGAGAAAGAGAGGAAACTGGGGTACCTGCCATTAAGGCAGCATGGGGGTGGGCAGGAGGGGTGGGGTACATTGGTGGTGGAAATGGGGCACTGGTGGAGGGATGGGTGCTGGTATACTGTATTACCAAGAACCAATTATGAACACCTTTGTAATTGTATGTTTCACTGTGGTATAATAAAAAATCAAAAAAAAAAGAGAATGTCTCTGTAAGTGGTCTTGTAATCCATGAGATCTCCTCAAAGTGAACATTCTTTATAAAACTAAGGAAACAGTGAATTAAAATTGGAAGTGAAGCAGACCTGTTATGAATGGAATGTCAATAATAAGTCACCAAACTATTACGGTCATGTAAGAACTATTGTGTTTACGATATTCTGATACATTTTGTAGTCTTACACAAAATTATGTTCTATTGTTTCTCCAGATTTCAGGTGCTTACTCTGTTCCTCTGAGGTCAAATGCCCTCAGGTAATTTCTCCCAGCACCTCTCCTAGGCCCTTTATATGCTCATGTCTTGAGCCAAGATCTGCCTGGAAAAGCCTTTATAAGGTAGAGAAGGGGGTTTCTGAGATGCCATGCCTCTGTACCAAAGACTATACTAATGCCAGTTAAATATTTCTCCAAGCCTTCACAAGTCTCATCTACTTCACGGTAGTTTTGTATTTTAGTTGCCTTTGAGTTATCAGGGAGCCAAGTTTGCTTGCTTGGAGGCAAAAGCATTTCTCTCTGGTCTAATTACTTAGGGATCCAATGTGGGCAGGCAAATATGCTGGTAAGATCTAGCTCCCCCTCACTCCGCCATTTTCCACATTTGGACTTTCCTCTCGTCAGAACTCCACCCAGCAGACCAGCCCATCACAGCCCGGTTGGCGCGGCCACTTGGCGGCCACATGGTTCATCAATAAATGCTTTATTTGCAGGTGTTTAAAAGAGTTTGCCTCCCGCTCGGCAAGCCTGGAAAGCTTCTCATGTTGTATTTGATATGCCAAATTCCAGTAACAATTATATTAGGTCATTCCCATGACCTATTATAATGGTTTGAGGCTCTTTATGTTCCTGTAGCAAGCCGATGCCCTTGGCTCTACTGGCATGAGACAGGACATATGGAGATATTACGGCGCCGTCTCTAGCAAATAGATGATCAATGGGAAGATCCTGATCGTGATCGTGAAGATCTAGCTAGTCCCACGATGATTGTGGTAGCATGAGAGAATATTTATACCAGCCAGTACAGAATACATGGTCAGATAAACTGCCACATTTAAACTACCCCCTATCTACAAAGTGACCTGCAGGAGGCAATCCAGTACAGATGCAGAGGCTCTTAGAGGAGTCCTGTAATAGGGGAACAAACATATTTATAAACTGCTGGGTTGTGTTTTGGTGGGGTAGTCCATCAGACGCCAAGAACTAGTGTTTTCAGCCAGAAAAACTTCGTGCACCTGAAATTTTGAGCAGGTTAGGATCACTGCGGAGCTCAGTGAGAAGCAATGGAGGCCAGGGCAGCGGCTTTGGGCCATGAGTGCGGCTGCTGGGCCTTTGATAGGGCAGAGCTGGCTCTAAGCTGGGAGATTTTTTTTAATACCACTGTGAGTTTTACAAAACTGTTTATGATTGGGTTTCAGTCATACAGTATTCCAGCACCCAGCTCTCCACCAGTGAACATTTCCCTCCAACAATGTTCCCAGATTCCCCCCCACCCCAGCCTGCCTCTATGTCAGCCACTTTTCTTCTCTTCCTTCCCCTTCCTCTCCTTCCTTCCTCTTCCTCTTCCTCTTCCCCTTCCCCTTCCATTTTCCCTTCTGTTCCTTTCCCTCTCCCCTTCTTCCTCCTCCTCCTACTCCTCCTCTGCCTCCTCCTCCTTCTTCTCTCTCCATTCTCTTACACATTGTGCCTTGTAATACATCCATTTATGGGTTATTATGTATATCGGTTTAAATGCTCAAGATGAGAGCCTTCTACTGAGACTATACCACCTACAGGGGAGAGCCTGGCAAGCTACCCATGTTTTACTTACTTGTTATGCCAAAAACTAGTAACAATTATGGACCTCAGTTCCATGACCTGAAGAATGCTTTGGGGCTCTTCCTGTCCCTGGAGCAAGCAGATGCCCTTGGGTTACACTTGCTTGTGACAGGATTTATGGAGATGTTACTAGTGCCCACTCAAGCAAATCGATGAACAATGGGAAGACAGTGATACAGTGATACTCTGTTCCTCTAATATTTAGGCACATTTCATAAAAGATTTGCTCCACAAAAATTTTAACTATACAAAAGTCAACCACAAGTGGCTGGAATAAAAATCTTGCTAAATATCAGTCACATCATTTTTGTTTTTGATTTATGTATCTCTGTATTGATTTCTAGAAAGAGAAAATTAATTTTTCCAGATTAAAATATAAAAAAACTCAAATGAGAAATGTTATTTTGAAAAATAGGGCTTCCTTAATGTTAAGTCCATATAATGACTCTATGAGTAAAGTCATAGAATTGTCACTAATGGAAGAAAGACAGAAATTTATTGACAGAGGTATTCCTGGTCTGTGAAAGAAAAGAGTTGATTCCTAAAGCAATAGTTAGAGTGGCTGGATACGGGAAAAAAAAACTTTAGCTTTTGTGTGAAAGATTTCCAGTTGTCCAATTTTCTTCTAGATATCTGAGAGAGAGATAGTGAGAGAGAGAGAGAGAGAGACAGAGAGAGAGAGAGAGAGAGTAGATATGGGGGTATGACATGATGGGGACCAACAAACTCCAGACAAGGGGTTCCTCTTAGTCTCACTCCTAGGACATGCGGAAACCTAATGAAAATTTATGATCAACCAAAATCTATAAACAAAGTTCTACAGATAGCAGACTAGCAGGATATTCATTACTAAAAGGCTTATAATGGCCGGAAATTTATCTAAGATGTATCAAATCTGCCATTCAACAAACCCAATGTATTTTCCTCTCAAATTCATTCCATTTTTAAAGAAGAAACCATTTTCATAGAGTTCAATAATATCAGGATTCTAGTTTACTTAGATTGATTTATGTGAGACTCTATCTACAACTAATTAATAATTCAATGCCAATAGCACAGTTTCCATTTTATAAAACTGATCATTACAAAATTTTGTAAGAAAAATCCATGAAACTGGGGCCGGTGAGACAGTGTAGCAGATTTACCATGCATGTAACTGACCTAGGTTCGATCACTGACACCCCATATGGTTCCCCATGTCCACCAGGAGTGATCCCTGAGTGCAGAACCAGGTAGTGCAAGTAGTGCAAGTGTGTGTGCCTCCCTCCACACACACACACAAAAGGAAAAGAAAAATAAAATAGCTGTGAAACTGCATATACTTTATTTATGTAAGCAGAAGCATTTATCTCAACTCTAGACGGTAGTTCTAGTAATATTTGTTCTTTATTTAAATTATTTAATATTTTTCCACATACTAGATAAGAAGACAAATTTTATTCTATTTATTTTTTAATCACAGTAAGATGCACAGTTACAAGGCTATACATGATTGGGTTTCTGTCATATAAAATTTCAACATCTGTCCCTTACCAGAGTACATTTCCACTCCCATGTCCACAGTTTCATTACTGCCCTCCCCCACCTCCATGGTAAGTAATTTTCCTCTCTCTCTCTCTCTTTATCTATCTATCTATCTATCTATCTATCTATCTATCTATCTATCTATCTATCTATCTATCTATCTATCTATCTATCTATCTATCTATCTATCTATCTATCTATCTATCTATCTATCTCCTTTTGGGCAGTATGGTTTGCAATACAGTTACTGAAAGATTATCATGTCTATCCCTTTATCAACTTTTAACACCTGGTTGTTGTCTAGAGTGATCTAACTATTATTGATCTAACAGTTATTATATCTAACTGCTGGTACCTTCTCTATTCTAACTGACTTTCACTCCTCACACTCTTGTAGCAAGCTTCCAACCATTGACCAGTCCTCCTGGCAAGAAGACAAATTTTTAATTGGTGTGATACAATACAGATAAAAATGAACATTCTTCCTTCTCCTAATACTTGAGTAGACTAAATTAGGCATGAGGCAATGACATAATTCTGAAACACTAAAATAATTTTTAGTTTAAAATTGCTCTTCTCGTTATTCTAAAATCCCCTTCCCACTATCTAAATTAAAATACCATATGTGAAAAACTCACCATGTCTGTGTCTGAGACAGGGCCAAAACTGGTCACGTAGATGTTAGTGAAGACTTCAGTAATGCTGTCTGATATGAGAAAAAGATGGAATATAGATATTATGTATGAGAGCCACTAGAGAGCGAAGGTCAGCTACATCTTCAGTTTACATATGGAGTTTGTATGACAGTGAGAAATAATTCTTTGGCTTTCTTTTCTATTTTCAAAACCAACAAAAATAGTTACATTGTTCAATTAATTTCAGAGGTCCTCAGAATCCTAAAAAGCAAAATGCCTAGAAGTTTGATAACACTCTATTTGAAACCACAACTGATTATAGCATTCAACTTTAAGTATAATGTGCAAGGCTAATTGTTTCTTAGAATCAATATTAGCCAAGCTAGTTTATAATCAATTGACCATTCCTACTGGAAATAAAAGTAGGGTTAGTATGTAAACAAAACGATATGTACTAAGTTTATGCTTAAACTAAGTAATTTCATTTGATCCCCAACATCCCATCTGGCACACTGAGCCCTGCCAGCAGTGATCCCTGAATGCTGAGCCAGGAGTAAGACCTGCTGTGTACTTTTGATGTAGCACCAAAGCAAACAAATGCTCACCACAATCCCTAAGCATTTTAGGTGCTATCTCATGGCAGTGAAGATTTAGTTTACAGTTTAAAATTAGTAGTATCAAAATAAAGCAATCATTAATCATTAAAAACTATTTATTCTAATAGAGTTTTATTACTTAGTAACATAAAATGACTATAAAAAATATGCCCTAATCACAATAGGCTACCTCCAGACAAGTTTGCCTTTGAATGTATTTAAAAATATCTGAACTGCTTAGACTGAACTAAATTTGATTATAGAGTTACTGAACTGTAACGCAGTAACTAGATTTCTGTGTTCTCCAGGAGATTTAGATCTTTGATGCTAAATAAATAAAATGGCGATGGGGAAAATAGTCAAAACTACTTTTTAGGGGGGCAGGCAAATTGATCAAAGGTCAAGACTACATTTCTACATGTGCTGGATCTGAGCTTGACCCACAATACCACTGAGCGTGACCTAGTGACTACCACAATCATTGGGATAGAACAGCACAACGTCTCAGGACCCAGGCACTTAATACAACCGTCAGATATTGATCTCCAGGAAAGGCTTCCAACCCTAGGAGCTCTGCTAGGAACTGCTCCCATCCGCCACCCAAAAAATAATGATTTAAAAACCCTTTCAATATTCTTTTTTTTAGCTTATTTACTTATTGATTTATTTATTTTTATTTTTATTGACTCACCATAAGATAGCCCATTCCAAAGCTATTCATGATTGGGTTTTGGTTATACAATAAACTTATGGGGAGATAGGGGGAGCATGACTTCTAGCAACCTAAGCTGAAGTCTTAGTAAAAAATGCTAAGTTTCTAATTCTATAGAAAAAACAAATGTTTAATAGCATATTAGGCATAAATTTTTTCAAAAATTTTTTGGCAAATTAACAACTCAGAAAATGAGGAAACTAACTTGATAGTACTGTATCGACTAAAAATATGCTAAATTTTAAGATAATGATCAGATTAAGAAATCTGGCTCCTGAGTCCTAAGTAAGTTAATAGATATATCTGTTAATTATAAGTTTTAGTTTGAAACTAAAACTGCTTTCTGTGAGTTACATTATTTCTGTTTACCACAATATTCTGTACCAAAATCATAGATACAGAATTCCAAAATAAAAGATTTATCCAACTTTGTTTTCTAAGTACTATTCTGGTCTACAACCCCACATCCAATTGTCATGCTTGCCTTAATGCTGTCTTTCATCTCCTACAGTGATTACATTTTAAATTGAAATATTTACAGTTCTTCTTAGATTAGGTGTCACAAATAATTAGTGAGTTCTGGGACTTATGCTATATAATTTAACAGAACAAAATCATAAAAACACGAAAGAAGATTGTTTCCATTTTCTATTATTCAAACCAAATCAATCATACTATCACATCTGTTCAACAAACAACTGAATAAGCTTCAATCATTGCCAAAATTGATTATAAAATGTTCTAGAGAAATTGAAATATTACATTATTCTTTATTCAAAGAGAGGCAAATACAAGCATTCTCCTTAGTATGGAGTACTAAAGCTAGAGAAGGGAAAAGACAAAAATGTATAAATATATTCATGCTAAATGAATGGAGAATATTCACTATATGTCAAAAGGCAATTAAAGGACAGAGGACAGAATTATCATTACTAGTGGATGCAGGAAGGTGCCAGCACAGAATCCAAAGAGAATACAATAAGATTTTCCACAAATCTCTAAGGATGAAGAGCAGAATATAAAGAAACAGATTATATGGACATTCAAAGTCACCTTAGAGAAATGACTTTGTGGTTTCTTGGCTTCATAAGCATAGCTAAAGAATAGAATGTATACATTGGAAGGGATATTCTCGGGCTGTGAAAGTTCAGAAAAAAGTTATAATCAACAAGGTAGATACTAACTCTGTATTTCCCAAAAGACTGTAAGTGGGGAAGTGATGTGTGGTATTGAGAACAAGACATTCGGGGTTTCTGTGTGTAAAGATGCACAGAGCTATAAACAACCCAATGGATTAGGGAAATGCACTAGTCTAGAGTCTGCTCGTGCATTATTTGTCTAACATGGTTCTTTAAGCTTCCACAGTCAAAGTCTTATCTATGATTAAGCTTTTGTAAGAATCAAGGAAGCAAGAAGGGGAGAAGAGAGGGAAGATATGATTTATAGGAATATAGGCTATTTAGGGACCTTCTGACTGATTTGTTAAAATAAGCCAATTTTATTTACCCATGTACAGTAAGGACAGGATTGAATCATGTTATTAATGTCTGATGTAATATTCTGATCCATGTGGCAAAACTGTGTCAGAGAACAGACAAATAAGCATGAGTGACCGTCAGGAACCGGTCACCTTTAGGGTCCCCGCCCAGCTCTGTTTCATTCAGAACTTTCAAAGTGGTTTTACCACTTCATTTCCTTTCTTTGTTAATGGCTCCTCTGACCTTTAGTCTCCAGTTAAATGTTCTCTCTATAGCATGAGGTGATCCTCTCAATATAATGCAAATACTCTTTTATCAGTTTCCCTTTCCACATGCTGTTATTTTATTGGACTTTTAAGAATTTGTCATTATTTTTACGTATCAATATTTTAATATATTTTGCCAATTTGTTTCCTGTTTGTTCTAAAACCCAAAAGGTGAATCATATTTTTTCTAGACAGAATCGATATCATTTGGATTTAATGTGACTTTGGTGATCACTATGATTTCTGACACAATATTAGATTCCTTGTGATTGAAAAGAATAATTTCCAATTACAGGTCATGTAGAACATGTACCTATAATAAAAACATTGTTTTAACATCAATGATAGCCATGCATAGTAGTTATTAAAAGATAGATACTATTATCTGTAAAGGCAAAGTCCAAACCATCCACCCTTAGAGGAAAGCCAAATGAATGGTTCCCAGTGGATATAGCAGTAAGGAAAGCAAAAGAGTGAGGCTACATATTTAAATAAGCAATTTCACTGATACTTAAAGATATTTACTATGAGTTACATCAGAAATTATTTTCTGGGGCCGGAGTGATAGGACAGCAGGTAGGGCATTTGCCTTGTATGTGGCTGACCCAGGTTCGATCCCCAGCATCTCATATATGGTGCACAAGCACCGCTAGAAGTAATTCCTGAGCGAAAGCCAGGAGTAACTCCCTGATCATCGCTGGGTGTGACCCAAAAAGCAAAAAAAAAATATTTTCTCAGTTTAATTTTTAATTTAGAAATATCAGTAATGTAATATTCAGAATTAAAAGATTTTCCTATGTAGCTTTAGTTAAAGGTAAAATATCTTAAAGTCTTCAGGAGAATCAATGAATGTCTATAGTAAACAAAGCCAAACAGGAAATTTTTAGGAACAATGATCATTTTTAGAATGACAACTATTACTGGGAAGATAAAGAGTACCCTAAGAGGAGCACACAGTGAACTTATAATGTTTTTAAATATTCTTTAAAAATTAATTTTATTCAATTTTATCAGTATCTTAATATTTAACAAAACTAGATATTGATCATCTGTCTTATGTATTTCTTTGAATATTCAAAATTCTGCATAGAAAAATGCATGGTAGTAAAGATAAATGAAATTAACACCTAAATAATATCTAGTCATTAAAAGTGATGAAAATTATCTATCAGTGGATAATGAAAAATATATTAACAAACAAAACTTCCTTAAAAATTCTTCCCAATGGTTAAGTTGGATTAGGAAACATGGGTAAATATAGATGGCTGAGGTGTCAGGGTACAAAAAAAGAGGATTGACGATGAGGTGATGAGCCAGCAGAAAGATAGTACTGTCTCTACATGGCAATGAGGGACTTCCTGCAGGACTTCGGTTTGGAGAATTTTACGTCCAGAACTACTTTACTAGGACTAGTATGAACACTTTAAAAGTGGGCAAACTGAATCAAAGGAGAACAAAGACAGTAATTAAAAGATAGTTTCTTAATAGAGCAAGAGGTAAATGGCATTGAGAAGACTAAAGTGTAGAAATCAAGGAAATAGTTTAAGTGATGCTTTGTGTTTGTTTGCTTAGGGGCCACACCTAGTGTTACTTAGGCCATATTTCAGCCTCTGTGCAAAGGTAATGACATATGATGACTGGGACAAACAGGGGTCAGTCACATGCAAAGCACGCAATTACGTTCAACAGGTACTCTTTCAAGAGACTCACAGACATAGGGCAGAGCTGTTACCGGCTCTCGCTGTGCCCAGCCAATCATGAAGCACCCAGGAGGGATGGCAGGTTCTAGCACTGGCCCGCCACCCCAGCAGAGCCTCACAAGAAGCCAGAAGACCCCCCACTCCATGAGGGCCGCCATTTTCCACATCCGGGAAGCCCTCTCGTCAGAACTCCACCCAGCAGAAGAGTTGATCATAGGTTCGGCTCGTGTGGCCGCATGGTTCTTCAATAAATGCTGGATATCAGAGATGACTACAAGAGTATGCCACCCACACAGCAGAGCCTGGCAAGCTACCTGTGTCGTATTTAATATGCCAAATACCAGTAACAATTATAGACCTCATTCCCATGACCTCATGGAATGGTTTGAGGCTCTTTATGTTGATGGAACAAGCAGATGCCCTTGGGCTCTACTAGCATGAGACAGGTCATATGGAGATGTTACTGGTGCCCGCTCAAGCAAATCGATGATGAACGGGAAGACAGTGATACAGTGGTTTACTCTCTCCAGCTCTTGCATGGTGATGTTATCATAAAGCCAACACTCCGTGATGCCATTCCTGGGGATGCGTACCCTGACATAGGCCTGAGTGTTTGATGCTCAGCAGTGTGCTGTTCAGGGACAATATGTCACACACACACACACACACACACACACACACACACACTCAAGACATGTGTGTTCAAGGGCACCTGGAGTGCTTAAAATAGAACTCAAAGCTTTGCATGAACAAGACTGGTGTTCTAACACTTAAATTATCTTTCAGCCCCTTTGTGGTAGTGAAATGATGCTGAAATAGAGCCTTTTTATAAAGCAAGTTTAGTGTCTGGAAATAGGTCATTTCAGTAGAAATGTAAGGATTAAAAAATATGAAACAAAAATGGAAGTAATTGCACAATGAAGGCATGAAGGAAACAGATGGAAATACTTTTGTAAAGTCTTGTCAGTGGATATCTGGAGGATTACATGAACTATTTAGCTGTGTAGAGTAGAGCAACATACAGTAAAAAACAAATTTTTCTAAGAAAATTTTTTAACATTTAGCAAAACTTGTATGGCAATTTGTAGGTTTTTATGAATGACTTAAAGGCATTTGAAAATTAAGCCATTCTCGTTCCAGTAGTTAATTTTGAATGGAAGGGTTCATGGTTTCAACACAGTGTGTTCAAAACATTGGCTACTATCTTGTTCAGTGAGGTTGATTTACAGTTCTAGCTAATTTTATATATTTATTTGGAGGAGTTGGGGCTCAGGGTCAATTCCTGACTGTGCTCAGGAGAAAACTTTTTAGAAATGCTTGGAGGACCATATGCAGGGCTGGAAAATAAGCCTGATTCAGCACAGGAAAGACAAGAAGGGAATTACATCCTGTCTCATCTTTCTAGTCCACTATCACTCTAAGTTTCAATTATTGTACTTAATTGAGGTGCAATAACTTTTTCCCAGGATCTAACATAGTTAGTTGTTTTATTATTTTTTCTGTCAGTTATATCTATAACTAACAATAAGATAGAAACAAGCTACACATGATCATATAAATTTAAATGAATTAAAATTAAGTGGTTAATTCCTGAGTCACACTAGCCACATTTTATTCATAATGTACTTAGCATTGGCTTGAACATTTTCTTCTTCACCAAAAAGTTCTATTACATTGTGCTAGTCTACATTCTCCTACTTAAAGTTAAATTCCAAGAAAATACTAATTTTTGTATAAAAACATTGAAATGCTAGCACAGATTCACTGTTTGCATTTGGTCCTAGCGTCTTTCTTGAATTGATGAATGGATTCTCAATTTTAGTTCTCAAAGTCATTTACATTAGATACCTTTTCTACTATCAGAGTGGAGTTTACTGTAGTCTAAAAAAAGACAGACACTATGCATTGCAAAAAAGCAAGTGATACACAATTTTAGACACATTATATACACTATGAGCCGATAAAACAAAAGAACATTTCTTCTATTTATAAAGTATTTTCTTTGTCAATGGGCTACCAAAAACTCATAAGTTTTAGTTGAAGATCATATATTATTTTAAGAACTCTCCAATATATTAAGATATTTATCCTTCTTTGCCTTTAATGAAAGTTTTCTCTAAAGCCTAATTTAACTACCAGTATTATTAATCTTCCAGTCTCCTTTTCTTTAGTTTTAAGTTACATTTTTCTTCCATTACTTTGGCTCTAAACTTATTATTTCTTTGGAGTTAAAATTTCTCCAGTAGACAGCACACAAATAATTTTTTTTAAAATCTTTTCTGCTAATCTCTGCTTTTAATCCAATGTCTTATTCACTTACCTGTTGCCCCAAAGGTACTTCATTTCATGAATTAGACATATATTCAGGGAAATGTTAATAGTCTAATTGAAATCACACTTTCATTCATTCTCAATACTTTGAATTACTTTTACTTTGCTACTTTTTCTGCTTTGATTTTCTTCGTTTTTTAAGGAGGCACACCAAGCTGAGTTCAGGACTTACTTTGGGTCAGCGCCAGGGATAACACCTGGCAGTACTAGAGTGACCATATGGTGTGATGGGAACTGAACCCATGTCAATCACATGAAAGAAAATCACTACATTGCTTAAAGTAACTACAACAAACCAAGGACGCTTGAAAAGCTAATTCAACATGTTTTAATTATATGACACTTTTTTTCACATAGAGTAGGCTAGAAAAATATTTTGTAAAAGCTTTGATTAATTAAAATATTTAAGAAATGAAGACTAGCATTGGTATTGGTCTTCTTGATTAAAATTGTATTTTTGTGACATGCTCTGCCTGGCAGAGCAGAAACCGGCTTCGCCCTTGCGATTCACCTCCAAATTACCATAAATATTCTAACCACCCCTCTGAGAGAGCCCCACAAAGTAATGAGAATATAGCGCCCGCATGGCAGAGCCTGGCAAGCTGTCCGATGCGTGTTCGATATGCCAAATCCAGTAACAGAAATGTTTATTTTCCTGACCCGAAAGAGCCCTTAATACGGCAGCAGTAAGAAAGGCAAACAGGCAGTGCCTGATAAAATTTCACGGCCATCTAGGCTGCCAAAACGAAGAAGGACTAAAATGACTGTTTGTACTTTCAATGCACGTATGCTGGCATTGGAAGCATATATTGAGGATCTGATGGTGCAAGCGCAAAAGATCAAGTAAGAAATCATTGGTCTGACTGAGACGAGGAGGCGTCAGTTGCATCATGCTGTATTTGACACTGGAGAAGAATTGTTCCTTGGAACATGCGACGAAAGACGCATCAGTGGCGTTAGTGTCCTTGTGAACACGAACATGGCAGTCAACATTGATTCATTTGAATGTCTAACAAACCGATTAGGATGATTACAATTGAGGAGATGTGGCCCACTGCCAGCAATTTCGATCTTCATTATCTATGCACCAATATCCACATACAAAGAATATGAAATTGAGAAATTCTACATGGAATTGGAGGAGCTCTATAAAAAAGATCACAGCTTCTACAAGATCATAGTCGGTGATTTTAATGCCATATAGGACCAAGAATATCGGCTGAAGAACTCCACATCGGAACCCATGGCCTAGAATGGAACGAACAGGGTGAGAGACTATCTGAGTTCATCATGTCCACCAAGACCATTCATGGGAACTCACAGTTCCAGAAGGCTGAAGCGAAACGCTGGACATGGGAATCTCCTGGCGGACAGTTCCACAATGAAATTGACCACATCATCTTCAATCGACGGTTTTGTCTGACCGATATAGCTGTCGTCCCCAAATTCCAAACAGGATTGGATCACCATCTCCTTCGTGCAAAATTCTACATCCCACAATGGGGAGAAAAGGCTGCAAAGTTTAAGAAGAGAATTCCCAGAACGACCACCAACTGGGAACTCTTTGGCACCATTGCATCAACATGGGAAGATACCATCATTGGCGACATAGATGAAGAATACAACCGACTGGTTCAGCACCTCCATGATTGTGCGAAGAATGCTGAGAAAGAGAAAGACATAAAAGTATGCTTGTCTTCAGAAACACTTGAGCTCGTTCGCCAATGTGGCAAGGCGCGAGCCTCAGGAGACCAAATGCTAACGTCCAAGCTTGGTAAACGGTGCAGAGAAGCTATAAAAGAAGACCTCAAAGACAGAAGAGCAGAAATATTGGAAGATGCAGCAGAAGCCGGGAAAAAGCATTCACACTGCCCGCCTGTCCTTCGCCAACTATAAGACCAAGATGACTGCCCTCCAATGCCCTGATGGATCTATCACATCTTCCAGAAAGGCAATGGAGAAGATTATCCAGGACTTCTACTCAAATCTCTTTGATAGCCACATACACCTGCCCACATACCAAATTCCACAGGATGGATATGTCATTCCCAACGTCCTCCCTTCTGAAGTCCGACATGCCATCTCGTCGGTAAAGAAGGGAACAGCACCAGGCCCAGACAAAGTCAGACCCGAACACCTGAAGAATCTGCCGTCGGTACTCATCAATACACTAGCTCGGCTCTTCACACGCTACCTGTCCGAATGCAAGGTGCCCTCCCAATGGAAAACCAGCAGGACAGTTCTACTGTTCAAGAAGGGAGACATTCATGACATAGGCAACTATCGCCCCATCTGCCTGTTGTCTGTCATCTACAAGCTGTTTACACGAGTCATCCTGAACAGGATTAGCAGACACTAGATTAAGGACAATCATGCGAGCAAGCAGGCTTCTGGAAAGGATTCAGCACAATCAACCATATCCAAGCGGCACAAATGCTGGCTGACTTCGACCGAGAATGTGGAATGATAGGTCTACAGCTGAATCTAAAGAAAACTATGTTTATGAAGAATGAACTAGTTCCAGAGGCCCCATTCACTCTCAATGGAACAAACATCTCTGAATGCAGCAGTTATGTGTACCTAGGTCGAGAAATCAACATGATGAATGACCTAAAACCTGAGCTGTGCAGGAGGAAGAGAGCAGCATGGAATGCCTTCAAAGGCATCGAAGAAATAGCTAAAAGGACAAAGAACCACCGGCTCCCGGCACATCTCTTTGACTCCACCGTTCTCCCTGCATTAACATACGCCTCAGAGACCTGGGCCCTACAAAGCAGGATGAGAATGCTATTCGGGTCTCCCAGAGAAGAATCAAAAGAGCTATGCTTGGAATATCACGCCTCACTCAAGTGAGAGAAGGAATCCGGAGTTCTGACCTCTGTCGCTATTCTAGAATCAGGAGCGCTGTCTCGTTTGCCAAGGCATCGAAAATCAGATGGGCTGGACATGTAATGCGATTTGGAGATAACCGCTGGACTAGAGCCATTACCGACTGGATCCCACGGGATGTCAAAAGATCACGTGGCCGCCCACCTACAAGATGGTCAGACTTCCTTGTAAAGACCCTGAAGGAACAGTTTGAGGCTTTTCATATTCCTGAATCAACCAGATGCCATTGGGCTACATTGGCACGTGATAGGGTCCAGTGGAAATGTTACTGGCGCCTGCTCGAGCAAATCGATGAGTAACGGGATTCAAGTGATCAAGTGATCAAGTTTGTGACATGAAAACGATTCATAGAAGAAACCTGAGATTAGTGTATGTGCATGTGGAGGAGGCCTCTAATACATTATTTCTGGCCTGACCTTCTTTGCCATCTTCTCAGCCAGTTATGTATAGATATCTTGAATCTCTGTTGCTCAAGAACCCCCACCCAAACCATCTTCTCAGTCCACTTCTTCCACATCCCCTGAACCATGCCTCATACTTAGCTGTGCAACATCTACAGGGGACTAACAGCAAAGTTTTCACTCTCTCCTTAGCAGGAACACAGCAAACACAATAGGGAAAATGCACAGTATATTACCAGGCTCAATGAGTTCAAACAAAAACAGAGAGCCCTACAAGTACCTATCAGTTCCATTAACTCTCATAGTCACTTTATCTATACCATGTTAAGGCTATTTAATGATCTTAAAGAGACTATTGGAAAAGAAAAGGAAAATTTCAGAGTAGAAGTAGAATACTACATTCAGAAATGAAGAATATGACTGGTGGAATAAAAATGAAATAGAAGGTCTAAGAACAGTAACAGCAGCTGAGGAAATATCAAGAATTGCCAAGATGAGATGCAGAAAATCTTTCAAAAACAACAAAAAGTAGAAAAAGTTTGAAAAGAAATGAACAGCACATCAGAGAACTATGGGATGAAATCAAGAAGTATAATATAATAATCAGTGAAGTCACTGAGAGCAGGAAGATAAATTTAATGCAGAACCAATAATCAAAGAAATCATAGCCAAGACTCACTTTGGGTATATAGCATTGAAATCCAAAAGGCCAGAAGGATCCCGGCAAAAATTCAAACAAAAGTATCCCAAAATCATCTGAATGTCAAAAGTAAAGGATAGAAGCAGAATATTGAAAGTAACAAGGTTAATAAAAGGAATTTACACACGGAGAGGCAATACGGTTCACAACAGACCTAATGAGACTAGACAAGTCAGAAGAGAATGAAGTATATAGTACAAAAATAAATAAAGCAAAACGCTCACTAAGAATACTCTATCCAATGACATTATTATTCCAATTTGAAGGAATGATACAAAGCATCATCAGTAGGCTTAGGGAATCTTGACATTTGTAACCTTGACATTTGTTTTGCACCAATACTTTGCCATTGAGTATTACATTCACTTGTGGTGCTTAAAATAGCTCTCTCTAAGATCAACAAAGGTTTATTTATTCTAAAGGTTTATATTATTCCAGTCCCTTTCTAAGGAATTTTATACTTTTTTGAGTAATTAATTGATGTTCATGTACGTTAATGTTCTGTTTAGGTAATTTTGATTCTAGTAATTTAATTCAGGTTATTCAGGTAATTCAGGTAATTCAGGTTATTCAGGTAATTTTTGCTCAGGTAATTTAATGTTCTAGCCAGGTAGTTTTTTGAATTTATAGATATTTGGTTACAATATTAACTTATTAATGCAAATACTTAAGAGTTGCCCATAATATAATTTTTCTAAGATAATGCCTAGATTCCTTTTTAGGATAAAATACACTTTTATAATTTTAGAGGTCTATTTATATTTTTCTCTTAAAATATCCTTAATTATCCTCTCCCCTTTCTTACTAAATTGTACATTTGTAGTTTTTATCTATTTCATTTTAACTTTTGTATAACATAGAATTATTCATTCTATCAATATTTTTCTGAAAAAAAGAAAAAAAGAAAAATCAATATTTTAATTTGTATTCCCACAAAGATATAGCTTTTGAAAAATATTCAACTTATCATTGGTTAACAATTTTGTATGATTCCATTTGGCTTCAATTGTCTATAAGTGTGTAGTTGTCACCATCTCCACAATACATTTTTTTTTTAAATAAAGATCCTCCACTGGGCCAGAGCGAGAGCACAGCAGGTAGGGTGTTTGCCTTGCATGCGGCCAACCAGGGTTCGATCCCGGGATACCATATGGACCCCCACGCATTGCTAGGAGTAATTCCTGAGCGCAGAGCCAGGAGTAAACCCTGAGCATCTCTGGGTGTGACACAAAAAAAAAAAAAAGATCCTCCGCATATGTGAAAATAAAGAAACAAAGTAAGGGAATTACAAATAGCCAAAGTTATGAAAACTGGGGATTTCCTCAATAGAACAAGAGCTTACAGAGAAGAGGTGGTCCGTGGGCACTGGTAGAGAGGAGCAAACACAGGTATGGGTGTGGGGTTGGAATTATATTATGTATAAAAAGTGTAATTAGTATAACTGATAACATTGTAACCCCCTCCACTTCAACAGAAATGATAAAAGAGCCCATTTAGTTAAATGCATAGAGGAAATTGGACATTCAAATAATTTGAGATGGATAATAAGTTGATCCTGTGATGAAATGCAAAAAGTACAGTGCAACAGAATGGAGACTACTATACTATACCATACCATACCATACCATACCATACCATACCATACCATACCATACCATACCATACCATACCATACCATACCATACCATACCATACCATACCATACCATACCATACCATACCATACATACCATACCATACTATACCATACCATACTATAGATAATATATTATATTAATATAATACATATAGTATATAATCTAATCTAGAATATACATATATATATAATATATAATCTAATCTAGCCCTGGCCCGCCATCCCAATAGAGATTCTTCAGAAGCCAGAGGGACCCTCACACCATGAGAGCAGTCATTTTCAACATCCAGACTCCAGAGCTCTTCAGAGCTCCACCTAAGAGAAAAGCTGATCTCAAGCCCTGCTTGTCAGAGTCCCACCCTACAGCAAAGGCTATTTCAAGACAGGTATGCTTGAACCAGAGACACAGATACACATGGCAGAGCTGCTACCGGCTCTCACTGGGCTCAGCTGATCATGAGGTGTCCAGGAAGGAAGAAGGGTTCTAGCCCTGGCCCGCCATCCCAACAGAGACTTGCACGAAGCCTGTTCATGGTCGTGCGGTTCATAAGTAAATGCACGAACTGAGAGACTACTACTGAAAGTGTACCACCTGCACTGCAGAGCCTGGCAAGCTACCCGTGTAATATTAGATATTCCAAAGCCCAGTAACAATTACAGACATCACCTGAATGAATGGTTGAGGCTCTTTGTGTTCCTGAGTGAGCAGATGCCCTTGGGCTACACTAGCAGGGGTCAGGACATACAAAGATGTCACTGGTGCCTGCTTGAGCAAATCGATGAACAATGGGAAGACAAGTGACACAAGTGATAATCTAATCTAATATATATTATATATATATGATATACTACATAAAATATATAATATAGAGACAGAGACATGGGAGATGATGCATGTTTTGATACTGTATAATCACAGACAATTAGTTTTATCTGCAAATATAAAAAGTGTATCTAGGGACCGAGAGATAGTCCAGCAGGTAGGGCATTTGCCTTGCACGCGGCCGGCCTATGCTGGCCCAGGTTTGATCCCGGCATACGATATGGTCCCCCGAGCACTGCCAGGAGCAATTCAGAGTGCAGAGCCAGGAGAAACCCCTAAGCATCGCCTGGTGTGACCCAAAAAAAGCAAAAAAAAATAAAAAGTGTACCTACTTTGTGGACTTGTCATATGGATAAAATGAGTTAGTTTTATTTTTTTTAATTTTTTTTCTTTTGGTCACACTCAGCCATGCTCAGGGATTACTCCTGCCTCTGCAATCAGGAATTAGTCCTGACAGTGCTCAGGGGACCACATGGGATGTCGGGATTTGAACATGGGTCGACTGCATGAAAGGCAAGGAATCTACCCTCTCTACTATCACTTTGGCCAGAAAAATGAATAGTTTAAAAAAGTCATTATGAAAGCTACCGAAAAATCAACAAATAGTGTTTCCTACTGATATTATCGAGCTTTATTGGTTATAAAAGCATATTTTGCAATCTTTGATTCCAGTGAACAACTAAGAAAATTATTTAACTTCTTTACACATGAATTTGTGCATCTCTAAGCAATAAAAACAGCAGAAACAACATTACTTCTTTGTTTAAGAATTAAATTACCGGCGCACATGCTGCCTGGGCTCACATGTTGCCTAGCGCATGTGCTGCAAGGACACTCATGCTGCCTGAGCCCATGTGGCCAAGCACATGTGGTGCCTGAGCACGTGTGTTGCCCGCATCTCCCTTCTTGAGATGTGTACTCTCTCTTTCACTCGCTCTCCGCCTTTGGAGCAGCCCGCATTCTCCCTTGAGCTGCGTTACTCTCTCTTACTTTCTCTCCCCCTTCCCTCTCCAAAAAACCTCCTCAATAAAACCTATTTTACTTCAAAAAAAAATTACCTTAAGTGATGTAGAATAGTGTGAAGTAATCATGCTGCATAATGATGACTCTTGAGACTTTAATTCAATCTATATTTGGAGTCTAATAGAGGTAAAATCATCTAAATTCATATAATTACTAGGAAAAATGAGTCTAGACTAATATTTAAAGAATTCATAAAACAATCATGAACAAATAGTATAGTCAGGAGTCAAATTCAGACAGTAATCTGAGTCAAAAGTAGAGAAAAATACAGTGCTCATAGATGAGAATGTTACAAAGAAAATGTACCTTAGGAAAAGGGAATGATGTATACACATTTCTAAGTAACAAGTAACCTGAGGACAGGATTATTCACTGGATTGAAAGACATGGGAGTCATCTGTGGAATAAATCTTGTACATATAAACCAGCTCACAGCGAGAGAAGCTGGGAGGAGGAGAAGACTGAGAGGGAAGGACTGAATATGCAAGAGAGAGAGAGAGAGAGAGAGAAGATTAATCACAGAGGAAGATTCGAGAGTACACTGGTCTGCATTCATTAACCGACTGACATGGAGGGAAGGAGGGATATTCTTAACAGTATCAGGAGTTGGCGGGAGAATTGACAGAAATGAAGTAGCTTCTAGGACTAGAGACAGAAAAGCAAAGCAAATTCCTGGAAACAAAATAAATATCTAGTTACATGCAAAACATCTGTCCATCAATCTTATTATAATAGATTGCTATTCAAAGTAGAATGGTTGATCGTTTAAGCGACTATATTAACGACATCAAAGAGAGTTTACAGCCACAGAAGACGCAATGCCGCATCTGCTACCGATACGTGGTACACATTCCCAGCACAGCCACCATCCCTCCCTCATGCTGGTAAGCTCTGCCAACAGCTCCTCTCATTCTATGCCTGATCATTTTCCCTGACTGTTCAGGGAAAACTGAGAGTGCCCAGAGGTTGATGCTCCTGGGAACAGCCATCAACCATGCCTGATGGAAGTCAGAGGAAATAGAATTCAGCTTCTCTCTCTCCCTCAGTGAAAGCAGCTTAAAGGTATTTCGACACCATTTCCCAAGATGTGCACACTGGGACTAACCCCATTCATCCTCAGGAGTGAGCTGCTCATTAGTGAGCATGCCTTTGCCTTTTTTCCCTTCTGGTGTCAGTCTCCCAACATAGTGATATTATAGTAGTAATATTTCTTAACAAATTAATATATATATATATTAGAATCTGCTTCTGACAGAAAAACAGAGCCAACCTTAAAACACTGTTGACTTACTCTAAGGAGAAAAAGGCAGAATCAAAGACAAAAGAGGGATGATCCTGTCATTCACTGAATCTAAGCACATAAACAATAAGTTATAGCTTCATTCCTGTAATTTAGATGCTAATGTTAGGGACATTATGCCCTAACATTAGCATGTCCATCAATAAAGGCAGGGACTTAGACAACTGGAATAAAATAGAACTGCTGAGCATTAATTCCTTCCAGATCAGGATTTGCTCATCCTGTATCATAACTGGAATGTCATGTGCATATTTTGAGTGACACAGTTGCTGCTGAAAGTTGTTTAACTCCTTCAACAACAAAAACATTGTGCCTCCTGAGATGATCCCATAACACTGCATGGACCATTTTTCATGAGTCCATTTCATTAGAGTCAATAAAATTTTCTTCAATGACTTCTATGTATATGGCACTGAACATTTCCTACTAAACATTGAAACTTGGAACCTGGTATTATAGTTTTGTCATTATTCTGCCAGGAAGGGCCTTGTACTCTATGCCAAGCATCTTTTCTTATGGGCATTACGTTCATGCTTGTAGAAAAAGATGATCCAAGAACTATGTGTCATATTTGGATGACTAACAAAATGCCCATGAACAGAAGCTCTAGGAACAATTGAAATATATTTATTATATCTGGTAGACTCTTTTCTAATATAGTCTATGGTTTGGTTATTTATTCTATGTGATAATTAGGGAAAGTAACATACTCATACAGATGTAATATATAAAATTCCATATATAAAAGAATATATAAAACTTGCCCTTTTATAATGTTCCTGGTAAGTTTTAATTTCTGCATCTATACATTTTGACATTTTTCTTTCATTTCCTTTGCTTTATCGAAGAAAGAAATTATTATTGACTATTAAAAATAGTCGATTTGGAAACTTTATACAATAATAAAAGTGTCCACATGCTTCAGAACAGGATACACAAAGTCCTTAGAGGAAAACTGCACCAGATCCTGCATGACAGTCACTGATTATGAATTATATATCAGGCTGTCTTTAAAATCACTGCATGATCTATTTTTTGCTAACAAGCCTTGGAACTGTTCTGGTCCGTAGAATCATCAATAGGTAATTTGTAGTGTCTTCATCTCCTTGAACTGTCTCTCTTCAATTCCTAATGAGTCAGCTTACTCTGATAAGGACAGGAAATCAACTAGGTAAGAGAGACTGAGGACACATTGGACACATTGGTTCCCTTCAATTTAGTGGGACCATTTGGTTCAATTAACAAATAGCTACCAAGGGTTTACTAACTGCAATCCAGAGACATTCCCATTCTGACAACTAAGGAAATAATGTTTCCAAAGGGAAGCTGTACTTAGTACCAGAAACTACATATAATCCTCAAGGCAATGTTCCATCAAGTACTACATGCTCAGTTTGGCACTCAGAGAGGGAAAGGCATGAAGATATTCTGAAAGATCTCTCCTTTACTACTATAGGTTATATCCTCACGATAATATTCTAGTGGCCCAACATTTCAAGTTGGTAAAGGTAGACCCAGATATAGTACCTGGATTTTCTACAACACCACAAACCGAAAAGTTGGGTTAGATCCTACAGATATGGAATTCTAGAGTTATTTAGTAAGCTAAAGTTTATTACACACACACAAACAACCAAACCTAAAATTACCTACCTACAGAGGACACCCTTGCTTAAAAGCTAAATTACAAGAATTTAAAAATAAATATACTGATATTGATTCATATATTTGCTCCAAAAAATACGTAGTAAGAAATTATTTTCATAAGTAATATATGAATGAAATTTTATTTTTTAAAACAATGCTTTTATAAAGTGTTCTTCATCATTAATCATCAGGGAGATGCAAATCAAAACAACAATGAGGTACCATCTCACACCACAGAGACTGGCACACATCTAAAACAGCAAGAACAACCAGTGCTGGCGTGGATGTGGAAAAAGAGACCTCATCCACTGTTGGTGGGAGTGCCGATTGGTCCAGCCCTTTTGGAAAACAATATGGGCATTCCTCCGAAAACTAGATACTGAGCTCCCATTTGATCCAGCAATAGCACTCCTGGGAATATACCCGAGAGACAAAAAAAAAAAAAAAATAGCAGAAACGCTATCTGTACATATTTATTCATCGCTGCTCTATTCACAATAGCTAGAATCTGGAAACAACCTAAGTGCCCAAGAACAGAGGATTGGCTAAAGAAACTGTGGTACATCAACACAATGGAATACTATGCAGCTGTCAGAAAAGATGAAATTGTGAAATTTACCTGCAAATGGATGGTCATGGAGACTATCATGCTGAGTGAAATTAGTCAGAAGGAAAAGACAGATATAGAATTACTGAATTCATTAATGGGATATAAATATATACCAGTGTTTAACTGAGTGTGGGCAATGGTAATGTCAGACTAGAACTCACCATTGAATATACACAAAGAGAAGACTTACATGATAAACCCTAAATGTCTGCAGGGCTAGCCACAATGTGTAAAAGAAGGGGGAGAGTGATGCAGAGAGAGAGAGACAGAGAGAGAGACAGAGACAGAGAGACAGAGAGAGAGACAGAGACAGAGAGAGAGAGACAGAGAGAGTAAAGAGAGGAAAAGGGGGTACCTGCTTCTGAGGCAGCCTGGGAGTATGCGGGAGGGAGTGTGGGTATACTGGTGGTGGGCATAGGGCACTGGTGGAGGGATGGGTGCTGGAATACTGTACTATCAAGAACCAATTATGAACACCTTTGTAACTGTATGTTTCACTGTGGTATAATAAAAAATTAAAAAAACAATGCTTTTATAATTTAACATTTAATTAGTCTTACTATGTAAAAAATGGAATTCATATATAACACAAATAGCTAAGCACTTAAACTACCTTACTATATTCATTTTATGAAAAAAAAGCATGTAATTTAAGAATGCTAATTGACATATGTTTTTTTTATGACTTTTCCCAATCCATGCAAATGATATTGTCAGCAACATTTGTGTTTACCTTACAAAATAATCATCCTGGGGGGTAATAAAAAAATAATCATCCTGTTCTTTCTTTTTTGTAGAATGAATATTTATATGTAATAGAACTATGATTACTGAAAATACATCCCAAACAATTTCCAAAGTACATATTCCATGGCATTGAAAAACTCAAAACACTCTGCCTCCTCTTATAAATCTTGGTAAAGGTACCATCATCATGTCAGTTGTCAAGCCTCTAGACTCAACTGAAATTATTAGTCATATCCTATATTATAATTGTTAATGGGTTCTACCACACTTCTTTCTTGAATTTTCTCTTCCTCCAATAACCTCTTTAGATATAGCCTTCACTTTAATTCTAAAGCATCCCCTTTTAATTAGAAAACTTAGGTGTTTCTTCTGATTTTTCCCCTCTTAGTGACACACCATTGCCTCACATGTCATGCTTTGTTCTGTCTTGTCAGGATCCCCATTCTAATTCGATGCTATTTCTTATTATGAATTACTGTACTGGTTTTGGCATATTGAATACACATCGGACAGCTTGCCAGGCTATGCCATGTGGGCAGTATACTCTCAGTAGCTTGCCGGGCTCTCTGAAAGGGGGTAGGTAAAATATTCGTGGCAATTTGAAGATGAATTGCATGTAATTCATGGTAATTTGGTGATAAATCCAATGCCATCCCAATGGAAAACAGGAAGGACAGTTCTACTCTTCAAGAAGGGAGACATTCATGACATTGGCAACTATGGCCCCATCTGCCTGTTGTCCATCATCTACAAGCTTTTCACTCGAGGCATCCTAAACTGGATTGGCAGAACATTAGATGAAGGACAACCATGCGAGCAAGCTGGCTTCCAAAAAGGATTCAGCAAAATCGAACATATCCATATGGTAACCAAATTCATTTAGACTTGTAGGGTGTTCAAGATGCCACTCTGTCTCACATTCATTGATTTAAAGAAAGTCTTTGATTCTGTGGAGATGGAAGCGGTCATCGAAGTCCTAGTCAAACAGGGCGTCCAAACCCAATACATCAAGATCCTTCATGAGGTGTATTACGGATTCACCACCAGGATCTCACCATTCTACAAGGAAGTGATCATTGATGTCAAAAGAGGGGTTTGGCAGGGTGATACCATTTCACCAAAACACTTCAGTGTCACCCTTTGAGAATGTCATGCGACAATTAGAATGGGAAGGAATGGGAGTGAAGGTAGATGGTCAGCAACTACATCACCTCCGCTTCGCTGATGACATCGTTCTAATAACACCAAACATTAGCCAAGTGGCACAAATGCTGGCTGACTTTGACCAACAGCATGGAAAGATAGGTCTACAGCTGAATTTCAACAAAACTATCTTAACGAAAAATGAACTACTTCCAGAGGGCCCATTCACTCTCAACGGAACAAATATCTCTGAATGCAGCAGTTAGTGTGAACCTAGGTCGAGAAGTCAACATGATGAACGACCTAAAACCTGAGCTGCGCAGGAGGAAGAGAGTGGCATGGAACGCCTTCAAGAGCATAGAAGAAATAGCTAAAAGGACAAAGAACCTCCGTTTCTGGGCACATCTCTTTGACTCCACAGTTCTGCCTACATAAACATACGCCTCAGAGACCTGGGCCCTACAAAAGCAGGATGAGAATGCTATTCTGGTCTCCCAAAAGAGGAATCAAAAGAGCTATGCTTGGAATATCATGCCTCACTCAAGTGAGAGAAGGAATCCAGAGTTTGGACCTCTGTCACCTGTCAGACTCAGGGACGCTGTCTCATTTGCCAAGGCATTGAAAATCAGATGGGCTGGACATGTAATGTGATTTGGAGACAACCGCTGGACTAGAGTCGTTACAGACTGGATCCCACGGGATGTCAAATGATCACGTGACCACCCACCTACGAGATGGTCAGACTTCTTCATCAAGAACCTGAACTGAACAAACGGTTTGAGGCTCTTTGCATTCCTGAAGCAAGCAGATGCCATTGGGCTACACTGGCACATGATAGGGTCAAATGGAAATGTTACTGGCGCCCACTCGAGCAAATCAATGAATAACGGGATGTCAAGTGATCAAGTGATTACTTTACTGTCATCTCATTCCCTTTATTTCTATTTGCTCATTTTTTAATATGAAAGTCTCTTATGTCATGCTTTTTATATAAAAATGAATTTGAGTATTGAGGGAGAAACCAGGGGGCAAGGGAATTGCCTTACATGGCTGGCCAATGCCGTAGGGTCAATCACTGGCACCTCAGATGGCTCCTGAGCACCACCAAGAGTGACCCTTGTCACAAGTTGCCTCAGAATAAGCTCTAAGGAGAAACTCGTGTGTCCTCAGCTTCTCCCCCACCTCCAAAAAAGAAAAAAAATGAATTCAAATCACACCTCCTCTAAAAAAACTTCTAGTCATACTTTGAATGTCTAATTAGTATTTTATTGGTACCACCAATATTTATTTCTTCAAATGAAATAAGGAAATCACACTGGAAACTCTCAATGGATGAGAAGCCACAAAACAGACTGTCTCCCAACTATATATAAAATTCAACAGCACCAGCACTTTGTTCTGCATGAATTACAGGAGCATCAAAAAGATACAAAGCAAAATATTATGAATAATTATTTTCTTATGTTTTTATTATGTATCTATTTTTATAAATAGGACCCTTGTGTAGAGATAGCATGTTGATCTTCATCTCTATATAGAGAAGATGATCAATCTAAGACCATCACAGTTTTACTAGACTTAAATATAAAATACATTAAAATGTTATCTTTACAACTACTGATGCTTGGGAATAAATTATTTGTAGAAAAAAAGTATTATAGTCTACGTTTTAAGCACAACACAAAATAACATACGGAAGTATTAATTCATATATTATTTTATGTATATATGAAAAATGTTAAAGGCAAGGTTTTTTATTTCATTTTTAAAAGTCTAAAACCTATGCTTTTGTTTCAAGTGAGTTCAGTTCTCACATTCTGGAATACAACAATTTTTGTCTACAGCAATCCAAAATTAAATGCATATAGGGACTTGTTGGCAACATTACAAACCTTAGCTTTCTTTTCTTTGAAGATCCTGGATCTGCCTCAAAAAAGAAACATTGCACATACAACATGGAACTTACTGATATTCTAATTTGATGATAGTATCACTTTCCTTTTTAAAAATAAAGTTAGCTTAAAATACTATAAGAGATAAATGCAATTTCCTAAAAGCAATTAACTTTTTCACCCATCACTGTATGCTGTTTCCTGATGGCATATGTGCATTTGAAAATTCTATGATGGTCTACACCTAACATATAATTACAAGTTTTCAGAAATCACTTAGCAGTTCTTAAGCACTTGTCCTAGCTGTTGAATTTCCACTGTGTCAAAAATTGATTATATTACAAATAAGATATACCTTGTTTAGATCATTAAATATGTATGTTAGCATATTTGTATACAAACTCATTTTATTTTTAAGTTCAATTTATGAACTGTGCATAATTATATTTATTTTATCGTAGAAAGTCAAAGTTTTGACTAATATGAATTATAGATTCACTTATAACATTTACTCCTAAAATAACCGACTCATAACTATTCCAACAATAGCATGCAATTCAAAATACCAATAATGAAGTTTTAATTTATAACATGCAATTTAAAAAATATTTCAAAGGAGCTTTCTACTGCATTCAAAACTATTTTGTATATTGACTAATGCCAATTAAACCAAATATACTTATTGTATTCCTATAATGTAGTAATTAGGAAGATGTAATAATGTGTAATTAATGAAGAAACCTACACTTCATTTAAAGATTCAGTAAAGGGGTTGGAAAGATAGTATAGTAGATAAGGTGTTTGTTTGCATCCCTTGATTCCTCAATCAAATCCTCAGCCCCATAGATGGAGAGGCCTGTCCAGAGTACAATCATCACTTCTGAGGACAATAAGAAACAGCTCCAGAGCACCAGAGGACATGGCCCCCAAATGAAAGCATATACATGTATATCATTTATTATATGTATATATTCAAACACCAATATATAAATTTGTTGCTCGACTGCTCTTATTTAAGGAGATGGCGTCCAATTTCTTATATCCTCCTATATTAAACTAGAATTTCTATAACAAAGATCATATGACAGAAAATAATATACAAATCTCTTCATTCCTTCCTGCTTTTCACCTTCAACAGACCTAGAGGGGAAAAAAATAACAATCTTACAGGCAAAAGATGGTCTAAAATAGGCTGGGACAACTATATTTATACCATATAAAATGGAATTCAAGTTAAAAATATTAACAAGAGATGGGATAGTTCACAAGAGGATTATATGTCAAGCAGGACAGAGGACTGAACTCATTAGCTCTTTAGCATAAAGAAATAAAACAAAGGAGCACTGAAGTAAATAAC
>JAJIBD010027101.1:0-57921 GCA_021461705.1 Cryptotis parvus | reverse complement strand
CATCACATATGGTCCCCCGAGCACTGCCAGGAGTAATTCCTGAGTGCAGAGGCAGGAGTAATCCCTGAGCAATGCCAGGTGTGATCAAAAATCAAAATAATAATAATAATAATGGACTTGAATCTGAAAAGGATGTGGAGTGCAATATTTCACGCAATACTGTGAGGAAAATAAATCTTGGCTGAAGGGTTGTGGATCTGGGGTAAAAGAATAGAAAGAACTTACAGAATTTGACAGCAGAGAAAATTTTTTGCATTTTCATATATGCATAACACCAATCAAAATATACATATATATATACTGGATCCCACAGGATGTCAAAAGATCACGTGGCCGCCCACCTACAAGATGGTCGAGACTTCTTTGTCATGACCCTGAACGAACGGTTTGAGGCTCTTTGTATTCATGAAGCAACGAGATGCCTTTGGGCTACACTGGCACTTGGTAGGGCCAAATGGAAATATTACTGGCGCCCGCCAAGCAAATTGACTAATAACAGGATGTCAAGTAATGGCAAATGATAGATAGATAGATAGATAGATAGATAGATAGATAGATAGATAGATAGATAGATAGATAGATAGATAGAGAGATAGATAGATAGGGTAGATAGATAGATAGATAGATAGATAGATAGATAGATAGATAGATAGATAGATAGATAGATAGATAGATAGATAGATAGATAGATAGAGAGATAGAGAGAGAGATAGATAGATAGGATAGATAGAGAGATAGAGAGATAGAGAGAGAGTAGAGAGAGAGAGAGAGAAAGAGAGAGGGAGAGACTTAAACATGTCTTCAAGCACATAAAATGCAGACCACCAAGAGTGAAAAATAAGGTAAGCCATGAGCTTTGTGTAATTATAATTTGTCAATGTTTGTTCTTCCTTGCTGAGAAATACAGTGAAGAGACAGATACATTTTTTTTTATTTTGCCTTTTTGGGCCACACCTGGCAATGCTTAAGGGTTACTTCAGCTCTGCACTCAGAAATCACTCCCTTGCAGTGCTTGAGGAACCATATGGGATGCCTGGGATGGAATCCGGTTGGCTGCATGCAAGGCAAATGCTCTATGCAGTGACCACTGTGCTGTCATTCGCCCCCATTTTTTATAAAGAGAGATGATATGCTGTGTAGAGAAAGTAAGAATATAAATTAGTTTTTCCCTCTGTACTTTGTTGCAAATAGAAATTACTTGATCACTAGATCACTTGAATCCCATTATTCATTGATTTGCTCCAGCGAGTGCCAGTAACATTTCCATTTGACCCTATCACGTGCCAACATAGCCCAATGGTATCTGGTTGCTTCAGGAATACAAAGAGCCTCAAACAGTTCCCTTCAGGGTCTTGACAAAGAAGTCTGACAGTCTTGTAGGTAGGCAGCCATGTGTCTTTTGACATCTCCTGGGATCCAGTCAGAAATAACAGCGGTCTAGTCCAGTGGTCGTCTCCAAATTGCATTACATGTCCAGTCCATTTGATTTTTTGATTCCTTGGCAAACGAGACAGCGCCCCTGACTCTGGAACAGTGTTGGAGGGTGGAACCCAATTCCTTTCTTTGCTTGAGTGAGTCGTGATATTCCAGGTAAAGCTCTTTGATTCTGCTCTGGGAGACCCAAATAAGCATTCTCATCCTGCTTTTGTAGGGCCCAGGTCTCTGAGGTGTATGTTAATGCAGGGAGAACAGTGGAGTTGAAGCAATGTGCCTGAAGCTGGAGGTTCTTTGTCCTTTTAAGTATTTCTACAATGCTTTTGAAGGCATTCCAAGCTGCTCTCTTCCTCCTGCGTAGCTCAGGTTTTAGATCGCTTCATCATGTTGACTTCTAGACCTAGGTATACATAACTGCTGTGTTCAGATTTGTTTGTTTCATTGAGAGTGAATGGGGCCTCAGGGAGCTAGTTCGTTTCTCATGAACATAGTTTTGTTGAGATTCAGCTGTAGACCTATCTTTCCACATTCTCAGTCTAAGTCAGCCTTCATTTGTACCGCTTGGCTAATGTTTGGTGTTATTAGAATGATGTCATCAGCGAATCGGAGGTGGTGTAGTTGCCAACCGTCTATCTTCACTCCCATTCCTTCTCATTCTAATTGTCGCATGATGTTCTCGAGGGTGGCGCTGAAGAGTTTTGGTGAAATGTTATCACCCTGCTGAACCCCTCTTTTGACATCGATGATCACTTCCTTATAGAATGGTGAGATCCTGGTGGTGAACCGTGATACAGCTCACGAAGGATCTTGATGTATTGGGTTTGAACGCCCTGTTTGGCTAGGGCTTCGATGCCCGCTTCAGTCTCCACAGAATCAAAGGTTTTCTTTTAGATCAATAAATGTGAGACAGAACAGCATCTTGAACTCCCTACAAACCTCGGTGAGTCTGGTTTCCATGTGGATATGGTCGATTGAATCCTTTTCAGAAACCAGCTTGCTCGCATAGTTGTCCTTCATCTAATGTTCTGCAAATCCTGTTCAGGATGACTTGAGTGAATAGCTTGTAGATGACAGACAATAGGCAGATGGGGTGGATATTTTCAATAAAATTTTCATTATCCATGGGGTTGTTTTTTTTTATATAGCTGTACCAGGAGATGAACAGAAACTTTGACAAGGAAGAAATCCGAATGGCCAAAAAGGCATATGAAAAAAATGCTCATCATCACTAATCATCAGAGAGATGCAAATCAAAACAACAATGAGATATCACCTCACACCACAGAGAATGGCCCATATCCAAAAGGGTAAAAGCAACAAGTGCTGGCGTGGATGTGGGGAAAAGGGGGACTCTCATACACTGTTGGTGGGAATGTCGACTTGTACAACCTTTCTGGAAAACAATATGGACATTCCTCCAAAGACTAGAAATTGAGCTCCCCTTTGACCCAGCCATACCGCCTCCTGGGAATATACCCTGGAAAGCCAAAAGCGCACAGCGGAAACACAATCCGCACTTTTATTTTCATAGCAGCACTGTTCACAATAGCCAAAACCTGGAAACAACCAGTATGCCCGAGAACTGATGACTGGATAAAGAAACTGTGGTACATCTACACGATGGAATACTATGCAGCTGTCAGAAAAAATGAAGTTATGAAATTTTGCTATAAATGGATGGATATGGAAAGAATCATGTTGAGTGAAATTAGTCAGAAGGAAAGGGAGAGACATAGAATGACTGCATTTATTTGCATGGCATAAATATACTAGGTGATCTTACCAAAAAGTGGAAATTACCACAAGCGTGTGGGAGTCAGAGGTTGGTTTAGATAGAGAAAGGAACATGAGTGAATAAATGTCTAAAGTTCTGATGCTAACATAGAACTGAGCATTAAGGACAGACAAAAAATACAAATGATGGCTTCTAAGTGTACGTGAGTGCAACCCACAATGTGTGGGAGAAGGAGGAGAGAGAGAGAGGAGAGGAGAGGAGATAAAGAACCTGCCATTTAGGCGGGGATGTGGGAGGGGAGGGGAATTGGGGACATGGGTGGTGGCTGAGGGGCACTGGTGGAGGGCGGGTGCTGGAACACTGTGTGACCGAAACCCCCAAGCGTGAGCAACTTTGTAATTGTATATCTCACGGTGGTATAATAAAATGTTTAAAAAAAAAAAAAAAAAAAAAAAAAAAAAAAAAAAAAAAATTTTCATTATCACATGACCTTTGTATTATTTATTTATTTTTAATATTTTGGAAGATCCTGCAGCCTGGGCCTCCATTTTGGTGCTGGATTGAATCTTCTTGAAATCTTCACAGGCCAGCCAGAATTCCAGGTTCTCCTGGCTGAACTCCGCCTTCAGAAAGGCGTGGGAAGGCAGTAACCCCACTTGGGCTGCTCAAGAAGCACATCAAAGGACTCTCCCCACTGCAGTACATCTGAGAAGCTTTCTTCTTTTTTCCTGCTTTACGCCTCCCTGATTTGTGCAGGAGGGACCCCAGGCGGGTCTTGAGCTCCTTTGCTCTTTCCAAGCAGGTGGTGGGGGAAACCAGTCAGGGTCCGGCACATGGCCATGGACCCAGGGCAGCACGTGTTGTGGAGGACAGTAGCCAGCACCCGGGAAGTGATCACGGACACAGTGGCAGCCAGCACAGATAGAGAGAGGCTGGTACTGCAAAATGCGTGCTAGGATGCTATATATTATTATGCTAATAATAATATTTTATTATACCACCGTTAGATATACCATTACAAGATGTTCATGTTTGAATTTTGGTTCTACAGCATTCCAACACCTGTCCTTCCACCCCTGCACATCTCCCTTCACCAATGTCCACAACTCCCTCCCTCCCCTCAGCCTGCCTCCATGACAGGTTTTTTTATCTATTTTCTCAATTGCTCTCTCTCTCCTCAATCTCAATCTCTCTCTCTCTCTCTCTCTCTCTCTCTCTCTTTCCTTCTTGCTTCCCTTTCTTACACACATTGTAGATTTAATAAATTATAGAACATGATTGGTTCCACTAGTTTGATGTACTGGACATGGACCATGAAAATGGCGACTATTATGGTAAGTGAGTTTCAACCGACTGCTTCCGAGGCCCTACAGAGGTGATGGGCCCACCCCCAAAAACCCATCTTGCATCCTGGGAGCCTCATGGTCAGCTGAGCTATGGGAGAGCCGGATGGCAGCTCTCCCTCGAGCATTTGAGTCTCTGCATATGGCTGAGAGCCCTGAGGCAGTTTGTGGGCGGGGCCATCAGGCCTCTGGGACAGTTCAGAGAGTTGAATGGGGTCTCCAGCACCATCTCCAGAAACACCGATGACTTCTGCCTCTAAGAGTCACCTACTTGGGCTCAAACTCGGCTGCTCTAAGATGGCCTTGAGATCAGCATCTCTTGTGTGGATTCTGATGAGCTGTGGGGTCCGACCATGATAATGGCGGCTATTATGGTGAGCGGAGTCTCATCTGGCTGCTTCTGAGGCCCTACAAAAGTGATGGGCCCACCCCAAAAACCCATCTTGCCTCCTGGGGAGCCTATGGTCAGCTGAGCTAGGGAGAGCCGGATGGCAGCTCTCCCCTGTGTGTCTGAGACTCTCAGCTTTCTCTCTATCTCTATTTCTGTCTCTGTATTTCTCTCACTTCTCCTACATCTTGTGACTTGCCTTACGGTTTATGATGCAATTATCTATGTGTATATTCAGTAGTGAGTTCTAGTGTGACTTTATAGTTCCTCATTACCCATCAACCTCCCCAGTTTGTTACAGCTACAATGATCATTATGGTGTACAGATATGAAAGATCCTGGGAATGACCTGGTCCAAGCCTATTTCCTGTCTGCCACCTGCCAATGCAGCTGGACACCACAGCCACACCTGTAACACCTTGTGGGGCAGGTGGCCCTCCCCTTTGTATTATTTATATTTTCAATGTTATATTTACTATAAGCCTTCCAGATATTTTAATATTATGTCTTTAAGAAATTAATCATCTATTATGTATACCCACATGATCTCATATTCATTACTTTTATACTTCTGACTTTTTGGATCACATCTAGCAATTCTCAGGAGTTACTCCTGGCTCCGCATTCAGGAATTGCTCCTGGCAGTGCTAAGACACCATATGGGATGCTGTAGATAGAACCCAGGATGGCTATGTCCAGTGCAAGTGCCCTACCTACTTTACTATCTCTCTGGTTCCCATTATTTTTTATTCTTTTCCAAATAACAAGCCTTCATCTAAGATCGTTTGGTTGAAAATAAAATTCTGATAGATGAGTTATTGTTTGACAAGAAAAAGATCATAATGGGACATTTTAGGTTATGTCAAAGGTCTAATTATTTTATGATTTAAATTGTGCTATGTTCTTTTTTAAGAGTGATTAAGAAATAAATTTAAACAATATCATTACACTGCATAAATTCTCAAAACATTTAAATAATATAAAATTATTTATATAAATAATTATTAAATGAAAATAGAATTTATTTAAAAGTAGTTATTTGAAATTAATATCCATAGTATTATGCATGAAAGTAAATTTAGGCAAAAAGCTATATAATAATATCAGAACTTGGAGCTGGAGGCGATAGCGCGAGCAGGTAGGGTGTTTGCCTTGAACACAGCTGACCTGGGTTCGATCCCCAGCATCCCATATGTTCTCCCGAGCACTGCCAGGAGTAATTCCTGAGTGAATAGCCAGGAGTAACCCCTAAGCATCACTGGGTGTGACCCAAAAAAGCAAAAAAAGAAAAGTATCAGAACTTATCTTCAATAAGTATATAAACTAATGGATTATTACATATTGAAGTAAATGAAGATCATAGCATATTTCATAATTGATAAAATTCAAAAGTACTAAAATGTCAGAAAATATTTCAAAGTGTTTATAGTTTCTATAATATTGCCATATTCATATTTTATATTATGACATAATTATATTATCAAGATAAGTGCATTTTTATTACAATAAAATGTATTGTCTTAGTTATAAAACAACCATGATTATTTATATGTACGTTAATATTAATAAAATATGTTTAATATTAAAAATCATTGCGCTGAAGGTACAAAAAATTGTCTTCTTGTCATAGATGTATTAAATATTTTAGGAAGAAATATTTAATATAGTATTTCGCTATTCTTACAATTATATGACTATTCAGTTTTTAGAAATTCAAAATGTTGCTTATGCATGTCAAAACAAATCTCATAAGCATTTAAATGTGAAAAATTAAACATCTGTTCCACAAAACATTTTAATGATTAATTATTAGGAAGTAATGATAATATTTTGAATGATTTTGTTAATGCCTATGCAAAGCCCAAGTATAACATATTTTAAAATATGACAGAAAATTGAGAAATAAAAAGTTGGAGAAACAATGCTAATAGATTTTTTAGTTTATATTACTTAATAACAAGTAATAAAATAATACAATATGCACTGTATATTGTGGTTCTAAGAATATGTTATTAGTTTGATAGATAATCTATAGTTTAATGTGTTTTCCATTATAGAAATTGATAAAATTTATTAATTTTATTAAAATTAACCTACAAATTTCTTCATAAAATAACATATTAAAATTAGCTATTGAAATGCTATAGAATATAAATTTTGAAAATGTCTCAGTTTTTCACTTGGGAAAGGTTGAAATACTAGTTTTTGTTGTAAAATTAGTTCAAATATTTTTGACATTTCTGTCAACATGCTTTTCTCCCTTCTCTCCGCTAGCATTTCATATATACTGTCCTGTCGGGCGCTCCGCTGGGGTCCCGACAGTGCCGGGAAGCGAGCTCCCTTCTACCTCCGGCCGGCGAGGAATGGATGAACACTCAGGAATCCGATGCAGTTTTAAAGGCTTTACTTATCACAGGTTCAGGCATACAAATCAGCAAAAGGAAAAACCCGATGCTTAGGATTCCAGGCTAGAACCCCAGCCACGTGTAGGCCAAGATGGCGACCACCACGTGTAAAAAACTTCCAAGGGGAATAAACGCTCACAAGGCGAGATCCCACAGGGAAGAAGACCGGGGAGAGCGGGAACCGGCTAGTTTATACCCCCGGAACTCAGACCTTCCCTCCCATTGTTATGGAAAGCAGGGAGGGTCCAATGCCCTTAGGTAATCCCTCCCTGCATCTCACCTAGGGCCTTTACTGTGCTAATGTTTTGAGCCAGGAATGCCTTTGAAATATAGAGAAGGGGGTTTATGAGATGGCATGTCACTGTACCAAAGATCAACACCAATGCCAGTTAAACATTTCTCCAAGCCTTCACAAGTCTCCTACTTCATTGTAGTTTTATATTTTACAAGATGCACTGTATGTTGTGGTTCTGAGAATATGTCATTAGTTTGATAGATAATCTATAGTTTAATGTGTTGTCCATTATAGAAATTGGTAAAATTTAGTAATTTTATTAAAAGTCCTACAAATATTCTGCATAAAATAGCATGGGAAAATTAGCTATTGAAATGCTATAGAATATACATTGTCTGATAAACTGTCTCAGTTTTTTCACTTGGAAGGTTGAAATACTAGTTTTTTGTTGTAAAATTAGTACAAATATTTTGGGAGGCATTTCAGTCAACATGCTTTTCTCCCTTCTCTCCAGGGCCGCATTTCATATATACTGTCCCAGTCCAGCTCTGCTTAACTGCTACACTGCTGAACCAATACTGAGCTATCCTTCCTGCATTGGCTGTTCCTTTTCAAAATTCTTAAAAGTCCAGTTCCATTGTATGCCTGAAACCAATCATGAACAACTGTGTAACTGTGTAATTCACAATGGTTCACTTTGAGAAAAAAAAGAAAGAAAGATATATGCTGATGGGAAGTGAAAATCTAGGAACTGAATACAAAAAAAAGCTGAGTTCCACCTCCCCCCCAGCTAGTCTTGCCAGGTGAACACTGCGAAGACTCACAACCGCCCTGGTTTGTCTTCCCCCACCCCAGCAGAGAGAAACACGCTGGACATATCTCTTCCTGTGCTGGGTCTGCCAGGTGTCCCTGCAAAGACTTGCTTTGCGTGATCCTGGATAGATCCCCACCCTGACCCTCAGAAAATTCTAGGCCTACCTCCATTGATACCAATCTTGCTAAGAAATCTCCACGGGCAGCCATGGCTTTGAGAACTTAGTATGGTCATGAGGACAAATTTGTTGACGTGAATGGGAGCATGGCATCATACTCAATCCACCTGGAACTCCAGAGAACCAGGAATAAAAGAAAAATAAATAAATAAAGGAATACTGGTGTATCAATGAATGGGGATAGAAGCCCAGGGAGTACTGAATACCTTAGAACTATTGTGCTACCAGCAGATGACTTCAGAGCAACAATCTTTTTTAGTATTCACATGCAGAGAAACCTTGGGGCACCCCACACAACATCTGGAAGCAGGGTTAGGGATCCCCTTCTGCCCCAGGGGATCGGCAGCCAGCTGACAAAGAAAGACACAAGAATCCAGAGAAATTTCAAGATGCTTTACTTAATACAGGTTCTGGCATACAAATCAGCAATAGGAAAAACCCGAACTTGGGGTTCCCAGCTGGGCCGCAGCTATGTGTAGGCCAAGATAGCTGCCACCATGTGTTAAGGCCCTGCAGAGAGGAAGAGGCAAGAAGGGGAGTGCCAGCAGAAAAGGTAAAAAGAGGAAGAGGGTGAGAAAGGAAGCAGGCTAGTTTTTATATCTCTGCAACCCAGACCTCCCACTTCAATGGAAAGCCATCAGGGTCAAATTCCCTCAGGTAATTTCTTCCAGGACCTCACCTAGGCCCTTTGAGATGTTAATGTTGCCAAGCCAAGATCTGCCTTGGAAATGCCCTGCAGGGTAGAGAGGAGGAGAGGTCTCTGAGATGAACTGTATCTCAGAATACAAAGGCATGCATATATACCAAAGAATATTCTATTGCCAGTTATATATTTCTCCGAGCCCTCACAAGAGTCTCATCTTTACTTCATGGTTGTTCTGTATCTCAATTTTTGAGTTATCAGAGAGCCTTGCTTGCTTGCTTGGAGGCAAGCAGTATCTCTCTCTAATTAATTACTTAGAGATTCAACATGACCAGGCAAATATACTGGTAAGATCTACTTAGTCCCACGACGATTGTGGCAGCATGAGAGATTATTTATACCAGCCAGTATAGAATATACTGCCACATTTAAACTGTCCTCCTATCTACAAAATGAAATGCAGAAGGAAACTCCAGGTCAGATGCAGAGGCCCTGGGCAGCAGTGTACTGCAACATTCACAGGTTTGAGAAAATAATTAGAATACAGACACATTAATCTCAAAGAAATATTGATGGAAAATATTAAAGAGTTCATTGGAACAGAAATGAAGGGGATAATACATACAGAAACAGGCTTAGTGGGAGAATGGAAGAAGCTCAGGTATCAGAGACCTTTACGATAAGGCACATAACAATAAAGAGATTATAGAAAAGAGTTTTTAAATGAAAAATTTTAAATGTAATAGAAAATAGCCGGAGGGACATATTCCAAATTATAGCTTCCAGAAAGAGAGAAAGGAGAATGACAGGTGAATGAATGATTAGGTGAGCCTACCCAAATCTGAAAGGCAGATCTGGAAACTGATCCAGGAGATCCAAAGAGTATCAAACAAAATAAAGTTAAACAGAACAACAAACAACATGATCAAATGGCAAAATCTGAAGATTTTGTTCCACCTTCAGGGTTCTTCATTATCCAGGTCTTCTTCTTGAAATAAAATGTTCCAATAGGGACTGGATCAATAGCCCAGCGGGTAGGATGTTTGTCTTGACGCGGCTGGCCCGTGCCAGCCCGGGTTCGATCCCTGGCATCCCATATGGTCCCCGAGCACTGCCAGGAGTAACTCCTGAGTGCAGAGCCAGGAGAAACCCCTGAGCATTGCCAGGTGTGGCCCAGAAAGCAAAAACAAAAAAAAGTTCCAATAATTTTTGTTCTGTAATCAAGTCCTTATAGGGTTTCAGCAGCCAGATTTGTTCCATCATCACATTCAATTCTAACACTATATATCAGAGTTATATAGATACCTTTTTGCAAAAGTTGGTTCTCTTTTCTATATTCATTTTCTCTTATCCACTAAAATATCCGGCTGCTCGGCCGCCCCATGTGAAAGCAACCCATGGAGCTGACCTCCCGGTAGCAGCCCTGGCCGAGTCCAACATTGCTCCAAGGGTTTGCTCTCATGAGCAGGGGAGAGACCATGCTGGCCGGACTCAGAGTGGAGTTTTGGGCCCTGCCCTTTCCTCTGCCTCCATGCCAGTTGCCCTGGAAGAGAGAGACCCACCCAAGCCAGATTCAGCTAATTTGCAATCCCGGAAGAGATCCAGACCCATCCACTTCAGACCCACAGCTGCGCTGCTCGGTGGCCCCATGTGGAAGCAACCCATGGAGCTGACCTCCTGGTAAGGGTCTTGGCCAGCCCTGGCCAAGTCCAACATTGCTCCAAGGGTTTGCTCTCATGAGCGGGGAGAGACCATGCTGTCCGGACTCGGAGTGGAGTTTTGGGCCCTGCCCTTTCCTCTGTCTCTATGCGAGTTGCCCTGGAAGAGAGAGACCCACCCATGCCAGACCCACAGGTCCCTTGGCAAACGGCCGCTTTGTGGCTGCATGCTATTTTTAGAGGATGCTGATTTTAGCATAAGGTTCTTCCCAAGTTCTTTCACATTTATACATAGTAAACAGGTCTAGACAGGTTTTAACTGATTCCACTAAGCCTAGAAAGAAGCCAGAGCAAACCACACACCATGCAGTCAGTCATTCTCAACAACCAGACTCCATAGTTCCTCAGAGCTCCATCCTAGAGAAAACCTGATCTTCCCCCTTTAAGTTTCATCAGTAAATGCTTGAGTTGAGAGTCTTCTACTGAGATACCACCTACATGGTAAAGTCTGGCAAGCTACCCATGTTTTATTTACTTGTTATGCCAAAAACTCTTAACAATTATGGACCTCAGTTCCATGACCTGAAGAATGATTTCGGGCTCCTCCTGTCCCTGGAGCAAGTAGATGCCCTTGGGTTACCCTTGCTTGTGACAGGACTAATGGAGATGTTATTTGTGCCCACTTGAGCAAATCGATGAACAATGGGAAGACAGTGATACAGTGGTACAGTGATCCACTAAAACAGGGATTGGATATTATAATTAAAATTGTTTTATAAATCAGAAATTATAATTTCCTTGTGAAGATAACTCTTAATTTATGAATTTTCTTATAAAATCATGAAAATTTAATATTAATATGGATTAAAAGTTCTAGAATCTCCTATCAAAGATTTAAGTCATTAATAGTGATACTCTTATTTCCTATATAGAAGTAAAATTTTTAATTTACATTACATGTATTTAACAATCTAATTATCAATAATTTATATGCAATGTATTTCAAATAGATATAGACTCAATTTAATTTTTGAATTATGCACATATACCAAATTACATGTTAATTTATTTTTTAATATTCCCAAATGTTTTCGGATAAACATATTACAGTAGTTGTAGTTTTCCAAATTGCTGAAAGAGATCTGTTCTCTCACAGCAGACTTTGAATCTTCTTTTTCAGAAATTGTTTCTCTTTTTGTGTTTTGCGCTGAATAATTAACATCATTAGAGGATAGGAAATTAATTGATCTCATTAAAAACATCTGGAGAATTTTAGCACCACCATAACCAGAGCAAACTTGTTCTGCCCAAGTGGGACTCAAGGTTAGATTCTTTACTCTTGCTTCTAAATTGCCCTCAACAAGTTTATGTTTATAAAAATAAAAAATTATGCCACATGACAATTCAAATTCAGTTCCATTTGTGGGTTGCGTATAATAAAATATGATTAGTTTTAATGGGTAATAAGTATATTGATGTAATGCCAATTATGGTTGAATAACCAATAATGGTTTGTTTTGCTGTAACTAAAACAACAGCATATTCATTCTTTACAAACAATATTATCACAAGAATTATCAGGAAAATGCAGCTAATTTTTTCACTAATCTTTACAGTTCATGCTTAACATTTCAACCTGTAATTTATACCTTGTATATAGAATATGTAGTAGTCTCTCAGTGAGGGAAAAGAAATAATACCTAAGTCATTTGATAGTCAGTTGCAGTCATTGTTGCCCTATTGGATATATCGTGCAGTGATTATCTCTAGTTTGAGCTCAGTGGTCACATCTGTTGGTGCTAAGAAGATCAAGCAGCACTGGGAGTGGAATTTGGGTGTTTGCATGCAAAGCATGTGTTCAGCTCATTGAGCTATCTTTCCAGTATAGGATAATTTTAAAGCTTTATAATAAAACAAAGTGTGTGAAAGGGTATTTCAGCATGCATTTAAATTCAACACTGATCATTTTGTTTACTTTGTAATCTGCTTTAGATTACAGAGTAAACAAAATTTCTGACTTAAGAAAAACAATTCTTTTCGTTTTTATAAAGGTATAAAAAACGAAAGTTCATTTTAAAAACTGCTATGTCTTCTATGTCTTAAGCATTTGTAAGGTGACTATAAATATGAAAAGGTGAATAAAAATATATATTATGTGAAAGTTGTGAAGGTTAAGTACTAAAGCTACTAAAAATTTGTAGCAGACTCTTTCCTACATTTTCATTGTGGCAAATGTCTTCATTACTTTCTTTTATTTTAACCTTATTTGATACTTTCTACTGAAAAACCAAAAGTGTTTTTTTTTTCCTTTCCTACAGAGGCATCCTCTATGATGTCTAGTGATTCAGGAGCCACTGCTGCTTATACTCCAAAAATGGCGCAGTGGAGCAGGACATGGATTTCAATGTTCAGACTCAATGATCTGCCAGAAAGCTTAATGGTCATTTAAGATTATTAATGAACGGGTCTGGGAAGGAACACAGTACCGGGATAGAACTCAGACCCTTTGAAATTGCAAAGAATCTGCTCCATCCCTTTAAATTAGCCATGAAGCTCTCAAAAAAAGTCACTAGATTTGATTTTTTTCTCTTGAGAATTATCATAATATTCATGCTTAAATCATTTCATGATTTTGATCATTTAATATTTTAGCATAAAATTTGCTACATTTGAAATAGTCTTTTCAGAAAATCTTAGTAATATAATATTAACACCAGCACAATTCTTTACTATTTTAAAAGTGAGCATAGCTTTAATTTTTGTAAATTGCTGTTAGTTACATTTTACTTTCAAATACAAATATGAATTAGAAGATGTATATGCTTCACATTCACTTACTTATGTTTTCTATTAGCTTTTGTCATTTTATTTAGAGAAATATTTATCAATATCTATGCATTTGTAACTTCTTTAAATGTATGGTTGACTAAAACAAAATAAACTTAGGAAAATGTAAGTACAACTTAAGGTTTACTAGCTTATCATATAATTTACATATCTAAATCGAAAGCATGAAAGCTCTGGGCATTTATAAACAGACACCATTATTGGTTGTTTGTTGGCTTATTGTGTAAAATGTTATTGTGAGCTGACATTTGGAAGAAAACCTTCATATATAATAATGTGAATTCTAACAATGTAATAACTTTCCCAAAGACCACATACTGCTTTTAAATAGGAGACACATTTTTGCAAACAGCATACAAACAGGAAACCTAAGGTATCATTTTTATAAGTTGGCAAACTTGCTTCTTTCATAGATTGTTAAGGTATTCTTCAGATTGAAGTTGAGCCTTTAACAGCACAAGGACTGTGAGTAATAAGCCTCATACAATGGAAACCATAAACTTTTGACTATTTACTAATATAGCTATTAGCCTGCCTTATTAACAATATAGGTAGCATATGTTGCATGAAATATATGTCTTGTCTTCCCATTGTTCATCAATTTGCTCAAGCGGGCACCAGTAACGTCTCCATTCATTAGGAATGAGGTCCATTATTGTTACTGTTTTTGACATATTAATACACTACCTGTAGCTTGCCATGCTCTGTTGTGGCTCTGGGTTCATCCCAGGGGGCCCAGTCTTTTATTTATTGCCTGAATAAAAACTTATTTTGAATTAATAACTTTTAAAGAACAAGTCTAAGACAGCAGTTTCAGCTTTGGAAAATTTAATTTACTAATCCGAAATCAACTAATGATAAGAAAAGTTAGCATTATAAATATGTTCATTTTATGAATATAGAAATTAATTTTTAACCAGACTATTTATTATAGGAGTTATCTGAATTTCATATGTTTTGTTTTTGGCAATAAAATCAAATATAAAGTGGTATTAAAAGCACAAGGAAGAAAAATATATTGGCGATATTGTACTAATAAATATATATATATATATATATATATATATATCATAGTTTTCATCAGCTGATTAGAAGATATACACTGTCAGTCAGTGCCTGTATCAATATAGTATGAAAGTTAAAAATTTCCTCTTCTTATAAAGTATTGATACATGTGTGTTTCTTGGGAACAGTTACAGCTTCATAAGTGGCACTTCATATGAGCACAATAGTGTAATTTAAGGTTTATTGTATTATACTAAATGAAAGAAAAACACACATAAACTTAACAACACTTGATCTTACTGCAAGAGAAAGAAATGTTGTCTACGTTTTTACAGTAGTTCAGTATGCAATAAAGTTAACTTTATTTCTAGGCATGTATCTATATTTCTGGAATGTACCCTTGGGGTTCAAAAACACAACAGAAACACCATCTGTACTATGTTTATTGCCGCATGTTCCCAATAGCCAGAATCTGGAAACACCTCGAATGCTCGAGAACACATGACTGGGTAAGAAACCACCATTAATCTATACAGTGCGATACTATGCATCTGTTAGGAAAATAGTAATGAAATTTGCCTATAAATAGATCGCTATGGAGAGTGCCATGCTTGCTGAGTGAAATGAGTCAGAAGGACAAGAAAAGATATAGAATGACTACATTTATTTGTGATATAGAAAAAAAATACTATGAGACTTATATCCAAGGCCAGGGAAAACAGGGGTCGGGAGAACTGGTTAATGGTGGAAATCTACAACTGTGTGGAGAGTAGGGGTGTAGGTAAGATGGAAAAGGGACCAGAATGACAATAGTTGGAAATGGTCAGGCTGGACTAGAAATGGGTGCTGAAAATAGGTAAAGGGATATTCATGAAAACGTTTCGGTGTCTATATTGCAAACCACAATGGCCAAGAGGAAGAGGAGGAGGAGGAGGAGGAGGGAGAAGGAGGAAGAGATGGAAAAAGGAAGAGGAGGAAGGAGAAGGAGGAGGAGAAGGAAGAGGAGAAGTAAGTAAGTAGTAGTAGTAGTAGTAGTAGTAGTAGTAGTAGTAGCAGTAGCAGCAGCAGTAGTAGTAGTTGTTGTTGTTGTTGTGGGTCAGATGGGGGAGGGGACATTGGTGTTGGGAAATGTATGTTGGTGGAGCAATAGATGCTAGTGAAGCACTGTATGACTGAAACACAATCATGAACAGCTTTGTAATGATCCACCTTACAATGATTCAGTAAAAAATAAAAAAGGTAATGACTTAATATCATTTCTCTACATTTGTGTACTTATTTTGCTGTTGTCAATGATATCAAATACAATCTGTTCTATGCATAATCATCAACACATAATTTTATATATAAATCAGTGTATCATATGGTAGTAAATAGAATCTCATATGGGCATCTTATGCTTTCACAGAATACAGAATTTTCTTTTATTTTATTTGTCACAGGGTTATGTAGTACTGTCACTTACATTGTGTTTTGCTAGTTTCTTCATTTTGTTTATATTCCACAAATAGATGAATCCATCTGGTATTTGTCTTCACTTTCTGACTTATTTCATTTTGCAAAATTACTTCATATTTATCTAAGTTACTATAAATGACAAGTTTTTTTCTTTAGCTGAGACAGTCTTGATATATAACTTGTTCTTAACTTTTCTAGTGTAAACTGGAGA
This sequence comes from Cryptotis parvus, assembly GCA_021461705.1. Taxonomy (NCBI): domain Eukaryota; kingdom Metazoa; phylum Chordata; class Mammalia; order Eulipotyphla; family Soricidae; genus Cryptotis; species Cryptotis parvus. The sequence continues at coordinate 41,567 of JAJIBD010027101.1, read as the reverse complement.
AGGTGACACTTAGATCATGATCTTGCTGTTGTTAATACAAACAAGATTATACAGTATGTGGAATGTTAGGCAAGATGCTTTATATTCTGCAGCATTTACTCCAAGGTGTAGAAAGTGCATTCCTAGACTATATACATTCAAATACATAACTACAATGAAAGGAAGTTTTACTTTCTTTGATGAAAACATTATATGACTAATATAGTCATATATTGTCCATCTCTATCTATGCTCCATCTCTATCATACTTCCAAAACAAGAGCATAGTTCCAAAATATAATCTAAAATATGTTATTGTTTAACAATATCTGAAAAAAATCTGTATCCAAAAAAGTTTGTGTGTATATTTAATATAAACCTTTGGAGAACTACTAGTGTTGCAGTACACAGCTACCTAGAGCCTCTGCATCTGGCCTGGAGTTGCCTCCTACAGGCCACCTTGTAGATGAGGCAGTAAAACAGCTTGAATGTGGCAGTTTATCTTACCATGTATTCCATGCTGGCTGGTATAATATTCTCTCATGCTGCCACAATCATCGTGGGACTAGCTAGATCTTACTGGTATATTTGTCTGGCCACGCTGGATTGCTAAGTAATTAGACCGGACAGAAATGCTGTTTACTTTCAAGCAAGCAAGCATGGCTCTCTGATAAGTCTAAAGTCTAATATATAAGATAATTATGAAGTAAAGATGAGACTCTTGTGAAGGCTTGGAGAAATTTATACATAGCTGCAAGATATTCATTGGTAAAGATAAATGTCCCTCCTCACACTACCCTGCAAGGGTGCTTCCAAGGGAGATCTTGGATGGGCAGCATTAACATCTCAAAGAACGAGATGAGTGGGGAGAAGTTACCTGAGGGGAATTGACCCTATTGCTTCCCATTGATGTGGGTGGCCTGTTTTGTAGGAATATAAAAACTGTAGCCTACTTTATTCATGCTCTTTCTCCTTTCGCCTTTTCGCCATCTCCTCTCTGTTCTCCTCTCTGTTGGGCCTTAACACCTGGTGGTGGCCATATTGGCCTAGGATTCTAAACCCACACCTAGCCAAGCCCTGCTAGAAACCTAAGTCCAGGGTTTTCTCATTACAGGATTGAATGCCAGAACCTGTGGAAGTAAAGTCTTTTGAAACTTTGCTGGGTTCCCACGCTTTCTCTGTCTCAAGGCTGCAGATCCCCTGGGGCAGAAGGGGATCCCTGACCCTGCTCCCAGGCTTTGTTGGGGCACACAGCTATAACCAACACACTAGTACTTCTATATAGTAAGCTCTGGGTAAAAACTGACGAAAAATTTATAAGACTTAAGTCACAAGGTTATATTGGTACAACAGTCATTGTAAAGTATATATGTATGATATAGAATAATATGAAATATGCTATATAAATAGTATCCCATGAAAATAGTTTTGGAAATTTTGCTTTGAGACAATAGTTCACTTTACTTAGTATCCAAAGAGCAGCAGAGATATTGATAGTTACAAAAGATCTCAGTATACGATGAATTAAAAAGTACCCCAAACTTTGTCTTATTAAAACTCACTAAATATCTTAGGTCTGCAAAATCCTCGAAACCAACTTCTAAAATATTAGCTTTATTATTAGATTGCTGGTGATTATTGCTTCCCTTCAGGCTAGAAACACACTTAAAATGTTCCTAATAATTTCACTTCTTTTCTGGAATATAGAATAGCAGACATATATAAAAATAAGAAATTTTAATATTGTAAAAGTTAACAAGTCTTATGAAACTTTGAGTCACAAAAAGTTAGGTGTTTCATTATAAATCTAAAATAAAATCTCACTTTTTAACTGGCATTTCTAGATTATTAAAAGCAGTACAAATAAAGTCAATTTTTCTATAGTCAATACATTCATAATCTATATGAGTTTTGAATGTGATTTTTTTAGTAATTAACAATAAATATACCTTATAATTTATATTTAATAATTATCTCTAAGTGGTAACTTACCAGCATATACAGAATCAAATTTATTATTTTTAAACAGACATGTAAACATGGAAGAAATTACATAGTAGAAAACAGGGGGACCAGAGCAATACTCCAGTGGGTAGGGTGTTAGCCTTGCATGTAGGTGACCTAGGTTCGATCCCCAGCATCCCATATGGTCCCCTGAGTACCGCAGGGTAATTCCTGAGTGCAGAGCCAAGAGTAACCCTGAGCATTGCCAGGTGTGATCCAAAAGCAAAAAAAAAAAAAAAAAGAAAAGAAAAAGAAAGACAGGGGCTGGGCAATAGTCCGCGGGTAGGGCATTGTTTGCCTTGCTGGGCTGAACTGGGTTTGATCCCCAGCATCCCATATGGTCCACTGAGCACCAACAGGGGTAATCCTCAGTGAAGAGCCAGGAGTAACCCCTGAGCATTGCCAGGTGTGACCCAAAATGCAAAAAAAAAAAGAAAAGAAAACAGAGGTCAAAATTTCAAGCTGATTTTACAAAAATAATATAATTAAATTAATATTGATTTACATGTTTATTGTAACCCCCACAACATGAGGGCTGCCATTTTCAACATCAGGACTGCACAGATCGTCAGAGCTCCACCCAAGAGAAAAGCTGATTTTAAGCCCTCTTCATCAGAGTCCCACCCTTCAGCGAAGACTGTTTCAAGCCCAGATATGCCTGATCCAGAGACTCAGACACATGGGACAGAGTTGCTACCAGCTCTCCCTGTACTCAGCTGATCATGAGGCACCCACCCGGGAGGGAAAGCAAGTTTGAACCATGGCCCGCCATCCCAACAGAGCCTTGCAAGGAGCCAGAGGAGCCCCACACCATGAGGGCCACCATTTTCAACATCCGGACTCCACAGCTCATCAGAGCTCCACCCAAGAGAAAAGCTGATCTCTCCCCATTGTGGTTCATCATTAAATACACAAGATGAGAGCCTGCTACTGAGAGTATACCACATGCATGCCAGAGCCTGGCAAGCTACCCATTTTGTATTTGATATGCCCAAAACCAGTAATAATTATAGACCTTATTCCCATTACCTGAAGGAATGGTCTGAGATTCTTCGTGTTCCCTTGGGCTACACTAGCCTGCAACAGGATATATGGAGATGTTACTGGTGCCCACTAGAGCAAATCCATGGTCAATGAAAAGTCAAGTGAAATGATAACATGTTTATCAATAAATTTAAAATTATGTATGTGTAAATATATCTATGCATGTAATAAAATCAAGTTTCTTATATATACCTCTTTATCATATTTCTAAATTTAAAAATAATTCTATTTTTACATAGTAATAACCAGAGAACTTTACCACTGTAATTTTGATAAACTGTGTTATAGCAGAAATAATTATAACTTTTAAAGAAAAAATTTAAATCTAGTTCAAACTTCTCATATATTTCAAGCTGATATTCTTTATGATGAAATACCTATGTACATTTGAGTAGAGAAGTAAAAAAAATCACTATCACATTTTTTCTTGATTGGTACAAAGATGTTATTCACAAAATCTAGGTTTTAAAGATATTTGAAGCTGAATAATATTTTGTGACATATTTCATTTTCCCTGGAGAACCAACAAATGCTTGGGGTTTCTTATATATATTTCCTTTACACTTAATAACTTTTTATTTCATAATATCCAAACTAAGCAGTGTTGGCACTTCAACTTTGACCTCATTTAATCTCATTCTCTGTCCAAATAGAAAACAAAGCAAATATCCACACTAATTTCTTGTATCATTCTTGCCTTATATAATGATATTCAGGACTATCATCTATAAGAGAATTGAATGCTCAGATGCTTTGAAAAGCATTTATTCCTTTTTGGTCACACCCAGTTATGCTCAGGGGTTACTCCTAGATCTTCTCTCAGGAATCATTTCTGGCAGTTCTTGGGGCACCACTAAACATAATATTCTAGGAGACAAAAAATTCAAAACAGTCTAGCTCCCACAAAGACTGACAGCTTCTAAGAATCTTATTTTTTAGACTAAGGATATTTTCTCTACTTTTATGCTATGAACTAGTGAGAATAAAAGAAAATTATCTGAAAGACAGGATTTCTGAGAACTGAATGTTTGAAAAATAGTAAAAAATAGCTAGAAATTATAGAAATGAAAACTTAATTCAAAAAATGCAACATATCTCCAGAGTATTAGTCAAATATAATACTCAATATATAATATATATAACTGAAGTGTACAAAGATGATAATAAAATACAGTAAAGTGCAAAAGAGATAAATGGAATAGAATAAGATGTTGTTGGATTACCCTTTGTTCACAGTGCTGCATTTGTAATTAAATTCCCAAGAAAGAAGACAAGAACTAGGATAAAGACGATTATTAAAGAAATAATTACTGAAAAGAGAGACTACGCAGACATGGGGCAGAGCTGCTAGGGGCTCTCCCTGTGACCAGCCGCTCACGAGGTGCCCGGGAGGGATGGTGGGTTCTAGTCCTGGCCCACCACCTCAGCAGAGCCTTGCAACAAGCCAGAAGACCCTCCACTCCATGAGGGCCTCCATTTTCCACATCCGGACTTCTCTCTCATCAGACCTCCACCCAGCAGACCAGCCTATCAGCGCCCGGCTCACGCGGCCGCTTGGGGCGCGCGGTTCATCAATAAATGCTCGACTTAGAGATGCCTACAAGAGTATGCTACCTGCACGGCAGAGCCTGGCAAGCTACCCGTGTTGTATTTGCTATATATGCCAAATACCAGTAACAATTATAGACTCATTCCACAATGGATTGAGGCTCTTTATGTTCCTGGAGCAAGCAGATGACTTGGGCTCTACTAGCATGAGACAGGACATATGGAGATGTTACTGGGGCCCACTCGAGCAAATCGATGATGAACGGGAAGACAGTGATACAGTGAATTACTGAAAATCATCTCAAACCGACAAAACACAGATCACATATTCAGTAAATTTTGCAAGCATTAAGGATATAAATAATACCACAAAGAAAATGTTGGCATACTAAAAAAGCTTAAGAAATAGAAAAAGTTTAAATGTCTAGATAAAGCATTTCAATTTACAACAGATTTTACTTTTAAAAATTCTATAATAAAAATAATGCTGATGTTTTTCATTAAATTTTATTGCATTATTTCCATTAGTTATTTGGAGAGTTCATAAAGTTTTCAACATATTGTATGTTATCCCAAGGAGTAAACATTTTATTTCTTTTTCAATTAAGAATCATTTATATTTGCACTGACTAATTTGTTAATACATGTTGCAAGCAGCCATATTCTAAAAGTAAAATGAATAATACAATCCCTTGAAGTAGGAGAGTTAGCAATATATAATCAAAACAAAATCAACTATAATATATATCAACAAGAAATTAAAAAGGGGGAAATGTGCAGAATCTGATTGTCAAGTGCTATTGAGTCAATACCATAAGAATGTCATATTAGATATGGCATCCGTTGGATTATCCATTGTTCACAGCTCTGTCTCCTGCTTCCTAGCCCTCATTTTGTATTGTAAATGAAATGTTGCTTTCATTTTTCCTGTATGCCCTTTGCGTATTCTTATGCTAGGTCAATGACCTTTTGTACAGACACAGGAAGAAAGTTAATACTGTATTTGTTACATAGGAGTTAATTAACTCTGGAGTAGTTCCTCTTTGACATCCACCATATCTCCTAACTTAAAACCTCAGTTGCCCTTAGAAGGTTACCATCATGAGACTCTATGGACCCTGGGCAAGCTTTGAGTAAACTGCCCTGTTCTACATATGGGATGAGCTAAATGTCCTGAGCAGTATAATAAGCTAAGAATGTGGTTATGGTGCAAGATGTCCTGGCCATGGCCAGTATCCCCCGGCACAAATGAAGGAGACCTAGATCTTGCTGAACTTTATCCCCACGGAAAAAGGAGAGGGATGGACTTGAGAGAAACTCTACCTTGCCTCTGCTAAGAAAGGAAAGAAAGACACCAACACAGCAGGGAGTTCTGGATAGCAGTACTCTTTTTACTGAGCTCAGATTAAGCCTTTTATACAATATTTGGGTGGAGGGGGTACAAGCACAAATCGCATGGCATTTGCAAGCTCCTGGGCCATTGCAACAGATAACAATCACAGATTTAGCATTTGCAAAGTAACATTTGCAAGGTAACAATCATTGATTTACATATTTCTGTGATCAGAAGACCAGGCACATCCTGCCTCACTTAATTAAGATGTAAATAATTTGCCTACTAGTCTCCCATTGGATAAGCACAGATGTCTTTTATGTAGGTGTAAACTCTTGAGCAACAGGAAGCTCCACTGCCCTGGGAACAGGGCTCATCTCTGGGCCCCGTCCCCCTGGGCCTTATGGTGGAAAGTGCTAGGCTCCAACAATGCTAGCTGCTTAGATCCCAACACAAACTCTGTAATGAATCAAAGATAAGCAAATCATTGGCTAAGGACTCTTTTGGGGTTAGAAAAAGAAAACAACACTTGGCCAGAGGAACGTAGCCTGGAATATATGGTGAGATATCCCTAAGAATAGATACTATATAAACCTAGTCCTGAATGTGGATAAATGTCTTTATCTCTTAAATGCTCGAAATTCAGTCTCGCTTTGCCAAGGCATTGAAAATCAGATGGGCTGGACATGTAATGCAATTTGGAGACAACCGCTGGACTAGAGCCTTAACTGACTGGATCCCACGGGATGTCAAAAGATCACGTGGCCTCCCACCTACAAGATGGTCAGACTTCTTCGTCAAGACCCTGAAGGAACAGTTTGAGGCTCTTCATATTCCTGAAGCAACCAGATGCAATTTGGCTACCCTGGCACGTGATAGGGTCAAATGGAAATGTTACTGGTGCCGCTCCAGCAAATCAATGAATAAGGGGATGTGAAGTGATCAAGTGATTAGGTGATCTCTTACTGTGTTTATACAAAATAACCAGAAATATTATTAAGTATTTGTTAATTAAAATATTTTGATTGCCTACCAGCTAAGGAAAGAAGAAAACAACATGCCAGTATTCCTACTTTGTCCTGGACATTAAGAACTCAAAAAGATTTATGAGAACATTTATTTTACAAAAAGTGATATACAAATTTTATTACCAATGATATCAAAATTATAAAATTTGAATTTTTAAATAAAATCGGGAAAATACTAAGACATCACTATCAATCACTATCTTCCCGTTGATCATCTATTTGCTAGAGCGGGCACCAGTAATATCTCCATATTTCCTGCCTCATGCTAGTAGAACCCAAAGACATCCACTTGCTCCAGGAACATAAAGAGCCTCAAACCATTATATTAGGTCATGGGAAATGACCTAATATAAATGTTACTGGTATTTGGCATATCAAATACAACACGAGCAGCTTTCCAGGCTTGCCATGTGGGTGGCATACTATTGTAGTCACCTCTAAATAAAGCAATTATTGATGAACTGTGCGGCCACTAGTGGCCATGAGCCGGGCTGTCATAGTCTGATCTGCTGGGTGGAGTTATGATGAGAGGGAAGTCCGGATGTGGAAAATAGCGGCCCCCATAGAGTGGGGGGGGTCATCTGGCTTGTTGTGAGGCTCTGCTGGGGTGGCAGGCCAGGGCTAGAACCCACCATGCCTCCCGGGCACCTCATGAGTGACTGGGCACAGGGAGAGCAAGTAGCAGCTCTGCCCCCCATGTCTGAGAGTCTCTGGTTCAGCATACCTGGGCCGGATTGAAAAAAACTGCTGCAGGGTGGGTGTCGATCTGGGCTGTGATAGACTGGTCTGCTGGGTGGAGTTGTGACAAGAAAGAAGTCCGGATGTGCAAGATGGCTGGCCCCATGGAGTCAGGGGGATTGTCTGGCTTGTTGTGAGGCTCTGCTGGGGTGGCAGGCCAGGGCTAGAACCCGCCATGCCTCCCGGGCGCCTCATGAGCAGCTGGGCACAGGGAGAGCAAGAAGCAGCTCTGTCCCCATGTCTGAGAGTCTGTGGTTCAGCATACCTGGGCCAGATTGAAAAAAAAAAAAACTGTTGCAGTGTGGGTGTCTATGATCTGGACTGTGATAGACTGGTCTGCTGGGTGGAGTTGTGACGAGAAAGAAATCCGGATGTGGAAAGCGGCGGCCCCCATGGAGTCTGGGGGGGGTCGTCTGGCTTGTTGTGAGGCTCTGCTGGGGTGGCAGGCCAGGGCTAGAGCCCCGATGCCTCTCGGGCACCTCATGAGCGGCTGGGCACAGGCACAGCAAGAAGCAGCTCTGCCTCATATCTGAGAGTCTCTGGTTCAGCATACCTGGTCGGATTGAAAAAAAAAATCCAGATTGATTTTTTTACTAAGACATATAAAATAATAAAAGATCTGACTATTTATAGCTGAAAAAGAAAATTTTAAAAAAGACAAGTGAAGATAAGATGCTACTTGTCTTCAAACTACATTACAAAGTAGCAACAATTAAATCTGTATGGAATAAAAATTAAACACAAGGAATGAAATTGAACTGAAAGCTTGGTTATAAATCCATCTATTTCTTATTATTCAACTGATGACAAAAGGACCAAAGATATATTACAGCAGGAAAAAAAATCATCAAATGTAAGGGCAGATAAACAATTAAAAATAAATTAAAAGTAAAAAAAAGAAAAGAGAGAAACGAGACTAGCTTCTAACCCATATAAAATATTCAGAGTGCTTAAAAGCATGGATACTCAAAGTAATAGCCCAAAGTATAAGGTATCTAAAAAAAAATAGGAAAAAAATATTTCATTATACAAGCATTAGAGATGTCTGTAATTTGAACCCATCTACAGGGAAATGAAAACAAAGATAACAATTACTACCATCTTGCATCTTGATTTTAAAAGTTTTTGTACAGTCATAAAAGCAAAACAAAAAAAAATAAACAGAATGAAAGGACTGTGTCCTAACTAGCACAACACAGGGTAAATTTTATTAGATAGTTCTCCAAGAAGACATACAAATGATAATAGTCATATGTTAAATGAACAGCATGCCTGATTATAGAAAAATACTAATTATTATGGGAAATACTAATTAAAATGACAATGAGCCTTGAGAGGAACTCTATTGCCCTCTCTACAGACCTTTATCATCTGGTCAAGAGTATTGTTGTTTGTTCACACCTTACAATTTTCAGTGGTTACTCCTGACTGCACTCAGAAATTCCTCCTGGTGGTGCTCAGGGACAATATGGAAGGCTGAGTATTGCACCCAGGTTGGCTGCTTGCAAGGCAACTGTCCTAAGGACTATACTATCACTGAGGTTCCTGGGATTTTTCAGACTACTGAAAATCAGCTGTGAGCCCCACAGGGCAGGGTAGCTCACTCTGCCCCACAGGAAAGCCTGCAAGCTGTGCCTCATATTCACCTGTTCTGCCACCCAGTGGACTCAGGCTGCAGTGAGAAATTGCTTTCAGGAGGAAAAGAAAGTGAGTCCTAAATCTTAACAAGACCTTTTGGGTTTGTGTCCTTTCCCTCATAACAAGAACTTCAGGAAGAGACAAATAGTGAAAAAGAAAGCCTTAGTTTCCCTTGTCAACTGCTGTGATCAGTCCCATTTTTGGCTTTGGTTGGCCTATCCTACATTTTTGACTGCCTGCAAATTTCTGGGCTTTTTGATAAACAGGGAATTAACAATTGTCCATCAAATAATTCTGCCCCAGAGCTTAGAAGAGTCTAAGATAATGAACAATGCCTGAGGCAGATGGCCAGAAAGACTCACCCAGTAGATTCCCTGCATTCTCTATAATACTTGTTGATTGATAAGAAATGCAAAGGATCTTTAAAAAGTCTGCACAAAACTTTTTGCTTTTAACTTAGTCCTATACTAAGCTCCTCCCTACCAGAGGAGTTCCTTTTCCTTTCTCTTCTACTTTCCAAAAATACCTTTTCTACTTTCTGAGCATCTTTATTACTCAAAATTTTCATTTTTGAAATTATTGAACCTGGGAGTCTCCATAGAACGGAGACCTGTCATAATGCTTCTGCATCATCTGTATGAACAGTTAAGTGTGTGCAAGTTCATTAGGGAAGGAAAGGCAGGAAAGGAGAGGTGCTTTAGGCAAGCGTCCAAAAGAGAACAAGGTTGGACACTTGTCTAAAGCACCTCCCCAAGTGTCCTTTTGAGAGTGTTCTCTTTTGAGAACAAGGTATAAGGCTGCTGGACTGAGGGTGGGGTGTGGGGGAGAGAGGGAAAGAGGGCCCTATGTAAACATCCTAGGAGGGAGAGATAGCTACGTGTGTGTGTCTGTGTGTGTGTGTGTGTGTGTGTGTGTGTTAGAGTCGGAGTTGCAAGCCACAAAGAATCCAGTCAGTAATGCAAATCATAAGTGGAGCTTATTAAGACAGCTAACTGGGGTCAAGCTTTAGGCACGCCGGCCAAGCAAGACCCAGAGTAAGAGAAGCTTTGGATTATATAGCCACTATTTGCATCATAACCCACGCAAACTTAAATTCAAAGAAAAACATAACTTAAGGAGAAATACAACGTGAGTTGACCTGTTCTTATTTAAGCCAAAGCAAAAGTAAAGAAGTAAATTGGGCAGCCAGTAGTTAGTGCGCTGTGTCCTACATCTGTTACAAAACAAGAACAAGGTTAAACTTGACTTCATACACTTACTTGAATCATCCATGTCCACAGTGCATTTTATGTTGATGTCCTTGGGGTCTGATACTTTTTTCTTACTAGGCTGTAAACTCATGACCCTGAGGCATAATATGTAGTCTGATGCTTATATGGAGTCACAGTTGTTTTGCTTAACCTTTCATGTGCTGCTAACATACAAGTACACAGGCAGCAATACAAGCACTCCTTATTCTGCCCAAGTTAATTTATATACACTTTTCCCTAACTGCCCTCACCCACCTCCTGCTCTCCCAGCCCTGTCTGTTGCTTGAGTAGTTGTGTGGGTGAGTTTAAAGCAGTAGATGATTTTCTTAAATATTTGGTGGATGACAGTGCCTAGCTAGCTTGGAGTCTTTGCTGTTTAATCTCTTTACAGTTTAAGCTATTTACATGCCCTTAAGCCAGAGATGGGTCCAGAGACTCTCAGACATGGGGCAGAGCTGTTCCTTGCTCTCCCTGTGCACAGCCGTTCATGAGGTAGTCGGGAGGCATGGCGGTTCTAGCCCTGGCCCACCACCTCGGCAGAGCCTCACAACAAGCCAGACCACCACCCCCCTCACTCCACGGGCGCCGCCATTTTCCACATTTGGACTTCCCTCTCTTCAGAACTCCACCCAGCAGACCAGCCCATCACAGCCCGGATCATCGACACCCACCCTGCAGCAGCTTTTTTCCTCAATCCGGCCCAGGTATGCTGGTCCAGAGACTCTCACACATGGGGCAGAGCTGTTCCCTTGCTCTCCCTGTGCACAGCCGTTCATGAGGCAGTCGGGAGGCATGGCGGGTTCTAGCCCTGGACCACCACCTCCGCATGAGCCTCACAACAAGCCAGACCACCCTCCTCACTCCATGGGCGCCGCCATTTTCCACATTTGGACTTCCCTCTCGTCAGAACTCCACCCAGCAGACCAGCCCATCACAGCCCAGCTGAGCGGCCGCCTGAGGCCGTGCGGTTCATCAATAAATGCTTTATTTGGAGGTGTTTAAAAGAGTTTGCCTCCCGCTAGGCAAGCCTGGCAAGCTTCTCGTGTTGTATTTGATATGCCAAATTCCAGTAACAATTATATTAGGTCATTCCCATGACCTAATATAATGGTTTGAGGCTCTTTATGTTCCTGTAGCAAGCCGATGCCCCTGGTTCTACTGGCATGAGACAGGACATATGGAGATATTACTGGTGCCCGCTCTAGCAAATAGATGATCAACGGGAAGATCATGATTGTGATTGTGAAGCCAGAGATCATGCTAATGAGATCTCTCTTCTGTATAAACACTAATGTAGGGTGAGGCAATTGAAGAGTCACTTTGACTATGAATCACTAACTTCTTAAATATTAATCTCTGCTATGATTTCAATGCTATCTAGATTGGGCATTTGATCACTTGATGACTTGACATCCATTATTCATTGATTTGCTGGAGTGGGCACCAGTAACGTTTCTATTTGACCCCACCACATGCCAGTGTAGCCCAATGGCACCTGCTTGATTCAGTAATATGAAGAGCCTCAAACCATTCGTTCAGGGTCTTGATGAAGAAGTCCTGACCATCATGTAGGTGGGCAGCCACGTGATCTTTTGACATCCCGTGGGATCCAGTCGATAATGGCCCTAGTCCAGCAGTTGTCTCCAAATTGCATTACATGTCCAGCCCATCTGATTTTCAACGACTTGGCAAACGAGACAGCATCCCTGACTCTGAAACAAAGATGGAGGTTGGAACTCCGGATTCCTTCTCTCACTTGAGTGAGACATGATATTCCAAGCATAGATCTTTCGATTCCTCTTTGGAAGACCCGAATAGTGTTCTCATCCTGCTTTCATAGGTCCCAGGTGTCTGAGGCATATATCAATGCAGGGAGAACAGTGGAGTCCAAGAGATGTGCCCAGAGCTGGAGGTTTTTTGTCTTTTTGCTATTTCTTCAATGCTTTTGAAGGCATTCCATGCTGCTCTCTTCCTCCTGCGCAGATCAGGTTTTAGGTCCTTCATCATGTTGACTTCTCGACCATGGTACACATAATTGCTGCATTCAGAGCAGAGATGTTTGTTCCATTGAGAATGAATGGGGCCTCTGGAACTAGTTCATTTTTCATGAACATAGTTTTGTTGAGATTCAGCTGTAGACCTATCTTTCCACATACTTGGTCAAAGTCAGTCAGCATTTGTGCTGCTTGGCTAATGTTTGGTGTTATTGGACAATGTCATCAGTGAAGCGGAGGTGGTATATTTGCCAGCCATCTATATACACTACCATTCCTTCCCATTCTAATTGTCACATAACATTCGTGAGGGTGGTGCTGAAGAGTTTCGGTGAAATAGTAAGTATCACTCTGCCAAACCCCTCTTTTGACATCAATGACCACTTTCTTGTAGAATGGTTAGAGCATGGTGATGAGTCAGTAATACAACTCATGAAGGATCTTGATATATTGGGTTATAACAACCTGTTTGGCTAGGGATTCAATGACCGCTTTGGACCCAACAGAATCAAAGGCTTTCTTTAAATCAATGAACATGAGACAGAGCAGCATCTTTTTTTTAAGTATTTTATTATACCACCTTGAGATATACAATTACAATGATATACAATTTCAAAGTTCATACTTGGGTTTGGGTCATACAGTGTTCCAGCACCCATCCCTCCATCAGTGCCCATCTCCCACCACCAACATCCTCGGTTCCCTTTCCCCTCCACAGCCTGCCTCCATGGCAGGTTCTTTATTCTTTCCCTTTCTCTCTCTTTCTCTTTTCCTTCCCTTCCAGACTATGGTCTACAGAACATACATTAAAGGGTTGTCATGTGTATCTTTTTGCCTCAGAGCGGCATCTTGAACTCCCTACAAACCTCATTGAGCTTAGTTACCATGTGGATATGGCTGATTGTGCTGAATCCTTTCCGAAGCCAGCTTGCTCACATGGTTGTCCATCTAATGTTCTGCCTATCCTGTTCAGGATGACTTGATTGAACAGCTTGTAGATGACAGACAACAAGCAGATGGGGCAATAGTTGTAAATGTCGTGAATGTCTTCCTTCTTGAACAGTAGAACTTGCCTGATTTTCCATTGAGAGGGCACCTTTCATTCAGACAGGTAGCGTGTGAAGAGCTGAGCCAGTGTATTGATGAGTACTCATGGCACCATTCCTTTAATTCCTCTTAATACCCACTGGTCCCCGCATGGGATTGGTAGAATATACCAGGAGACTGGCACAGTGGCTACCAGAGATTACTGATTAAGATCAAAGGAAGGATCATACTAGTTTGCCTTCAAGTAAGCAATCATGACCCTTTTAGTAAACGAGCACATGACACTGAACAGAAAATACACGTACCTTGTGGGTACCTTTTATATTGTATTTAGGCCATGAAATTCTATGTTTCTCCCCATGAATATAAATCCATTGAGATTTATTTATTTGTACCAGCTCTCTTTCTCCAGTGATTTGACTAAGAGATAATCTCAGAGGAAGGGACTAGTCCCTGGCTTAATCATTTGTTTACACCTGAAACAAGTATTGTGCCACTCTAGTTTGGTACTACCCTACTTTTCCACATAGAACCTGATTTTGTGATCTTTTTTTGACACTACCCTCCCTGAAAATAGGATTATTTTTGGATATATAAGGGGTCTGACTTGAGATACATTGATCCACTTTGGTGGGAGACTTGGGCCCAAGAGTGCATGGTCAGAGTTCTGACCAAGTACTAGAGGTCTGGGGAATCCTAGCAGTGGAGCTTCCAGAAATCTCCTTATATAAATTCTGCATCTCTATGGTTCTGTGACCTTGAGACAGGTGCTTTGTGACAGAGACCTCCAAGTCTTTCTAAAACAGTTCCTCTAGTGCATCTAAGTAAAACTTATTCAAAGGAACAAGGAATACTTAGAGAAAATTGCTTCTGTTTTTATTTCTTATTTTGCTCCTACTTTTATCTCATTTTATGTGAGCAACGTATAAATATATAAATTTTATATGATAACATTTTGATTGTGTAGGTTAAAGAGTGAGTCATTATTTTCTTTTATTGTGTGTTTTGGATGTGCATGTAAACATTTGCTGATTACATTTCTCCAAGGATTTTATACATTTATAGTCTGTAGTTGTTGAAAGTGTTAAATCCAGTGGGGGAATAAACAACAATAATCATTAACTTGAAGCAACAACAAAGAATCTAAATTTGCAAGCTCACAGTTTGCTTACAGTTTATGATTAATGGAAGCAGATATGTACTGGAAGCTGATTATGTGTTTCATTTCTTGTGATGCCTAAGGGGCTAAAGCTTAAGAGAAACAGTATTGGAATCCCTCAAATCTCAGTACAAGTTCAATTTGTTTTCCACTTGCATTGATTTTGGGATTGTACTAAACAAACTGAATCAGCAATAATAACTCTTGTACAACTGTGAACTTTAAATAATTGGAATGCATTTGTCTCCTAGCTTCCAAAGTTAGCACTGTATAATCTAGTAAAAGTATGACATCTTGATTCTTAGATTAGTAAGTACTCTTGAGGATAAACACAAATTTATCACTACAAAATCGTGATTCTTTTGAAGTTGCTGTGTAGTTTTTAAGTGCTTGTTTGGTTATTTTACAAATTCTAATGTTTCTTCAATATATTTCCTCTGCTTTTATTTATTAAAGTAGTAACAATTTTTCCTAATGTCACAATTTTCATCACAGAGGTTCTCTTCAGCTGCTCATCTATTATTTGCTCACTAAGAATAGTAAGAGCAGCTTAATTTTATAAATCATAGTGTGTTAAAATACATTTGATCTTAGCCAAAAGGCCAAGAAACAATATATTGTCTTAAAATAAAACTGTGGCTAGATAGGAATTTTTGTTCTTTCATTTAATTCTAAAATTAACCTAAACTTCTGATTGTATTTAATGTTTATAAGTTAAATTTTATGTTGCATCTTTGTCTTTGCTTGGCCTCAGTATAAATAATGTAAAAATCACATTTTTTACATCCAACTTTAAGCTTCTAAATTCATAAAGTTCACATCTATTTGCAATTGTGATTCTTTTCATAGTTTCTTTTAGTGGCTTAGAAGACCAAAATATTAATTTTTTAACTTGAAAAATATTTTAAAATGCATACCTTGAATAAAGTAATGGTATTTATTTGTATTATTCATGACAATGTTTTCTTTTTTTTAAGTGTTATTTCAAATTATATAAGTAAAAGAACAAAAAGCTTTCAGTAGTTGAGAATTTCCAGCAATTAAAATGGAGAAAATTTCAATTGATCTCAGAGAACTGTTAAAGAAGGTACAAAAGTGTTGGCAACACAAACTTTGAGAAAATATAAAATTCTAAAGTATGTGATAGGTATGAATATAACAAGTGAAGCTGAGGTGAATGGATAAAAAAATAATAATTTTGCTTAAAATTATTAGCAAGAGTTATACATCATCAGAAAATAGCTATTTATAATTTGTAACAAAAATATAAATTCTTCCATATTACAAACTGATATTTGAATTTCTATTAAGTAAAATGATAAATATAATATGCTAAAAATAATTTTGTATCAGGGATTTTAAAAACACTTATGAATTATTTTTTAAGTTCTTTCTCACAAAATTCATGACAGGATCATGACATCAATACACTTGGAAATAGGTAAAATACACTTAAAATAATAACACAAAATTATACATTTATAGTTATATAACTATATAGCAACAAATACTTAGGATAAGTGCTGTAATTTATATTAGTATTTAAAATGGCAGTGATAGAAAAATGTAATTTCTTTTTTTTAAGTATTTTATTATACCACCGTGAGATATACAAATAAAAATATATACAATTATAAAGTTCATATTTGGGTTTTGGTCATACAGTGTTCCAGCACCCATCCCTCCACCAGTGCCCATCTCCCACCACCAATGTCCCCGGTTCCCTCCCCTTCCCCAGCCCACCTCCATGGCAGGTTCTTTATTTCTTTCCCTTTCTCTCTCTTTCTCTTTTCCTTCCCTTCCAGACTATGGATTACAGAACATACATTAAAAGGTTGTCATGTGTATCCTTTTAATTTCTAATGTGAGCTGAAGTTAACAAGATTTTGAATGTTGACTTCTTTGATAAAAACTTAATTATGGTTGCAGGTAATTTAATGGAAAGAACTTACAGGGATATATATGTATATATATATATATGCATATACATGTACATATATATGGATTAATTAGTAAAAAGGAAAAGGGTATATGGATGGTAATGCAACAGAGGCAAATATTTCGATGACATGTGTATTAGGAGCACTGGGCTAAAAGCATAAGAAATTAGCTAATGCTAAACTTCTATATTAACATTTCAAATAAAATCTATTCAGTGCCAGCATATATGGATGATTAAACTGGGATCTGACATCCCCTTATGTTGATGTGTCCATGAATTTTGCCATGGTGAGTGTATTTCCAGGAAATTCAACCGTGTATATGGTGACAGACTCAGTTAATCACAAGTGTAATTTATTGCATTATTCCATTCCCTGAGTTTTCTGTTTCCATGCTGTCATATCTGGCCCAGTGGCTAAGGAGCATGATTAATACATTGATTTTAAAGGACCACTTAAGAATTTGAATGACTTTGTAGTAACTTTATACAAAAGTTACTTAGACTTGTATATGTTACTTAAAATTATAAACACAGTTACTTGTATTATTACTTGGAATTGTTTACTGATTTCACATCTTCTAGGAAGGATTGCCTATAAGTAAAGTGCAAAATGTGATGAAAAAATCAATGTCTTTTTAATAGACTTGTTAAAAACTTTCATATATATCAATTGTTTTCGTATATTTATGGGAGTTCAATTAGAATTATGTTAAAACACAAAGTCAAAACCAAATATATTTTAAATCTGGGTATTTGGCAAAACAAAATGTAACGTTTGAAGAATGATACTGACTTTAAAGTTTCTGTCTCAATTTTTATAAAATAAAAATCTAGTCAAATAATTTTTCTGTGTACCAAATTGTTTATATGTATTTCATTGAATCTCTTTACTGATGCCCAACAAAATGTAAAAATACAAAATTTCCTCTGACTAGTTTGTACAATGATGCTTCTATGCAACTTCCATGTATTAAGATGAAAAGCATCTATGGCATCTCCAAAGGCTCTTTGTGCTACTGCTTGGTAGTGAAGCTCCTCTGTCCAAAGTCTAAACAAATTTTTATATTTTAGTATAGATCATTCTTTTACTCCAAATAAATATGCGTACATATTTTATTCATTCTAAGGTGTTTGAGTTTCATCTACTAATTTCATGCAACAGAGTTTCATTTTGTTATTCTGTCTTATTGAATTGTTTTAATATGCAAGTTACTTCTGTAATCTCTTCAAATAGACAATTAAACTCTCCCCAATTCAGCATTTATAAATCAATTACATCAATTTTGATAAGGTCTGCATATAAAATTTAACGAAGTGCTATGAAAAATAGTACCATCAGAACCAAAGAAGGTTGCTTAAGCTATGGAAATTAAGATGGTTAACAGGTGTTAGAAATAATAAAGAATAAAATGCTTCATCCAAAATAAATAACAGAATCAATTGCAATCTCTCCTTAATTGGTGTAACTTTTCTGTAGATGAAAAGTATAATCATCATTCTGATCATGAAGTCAAGACCAAGAGGAAAAACTGACGAGCTTAGGTACAAAATCTTAGGATGTTCTCATTCTGAAGTGATAGAAATATAGATGAATATGCAAAATAAAAAGAAATTTTCATTAGAAGGCCCAGTAGTTAAATACGTTAATATAATCATCCATTAAACTCCATACCCATAGCTACAGCTACCATTAGGTATAGTGGTTAATGGTGAATTCGCCAATTGACATTTTCTCCTTGAGCATTGCCACTTGGATCCTTGGAGTTAATATAAAGACCAAAAAGTTTAGAATAACAAAATCAGTCTTGAAAGATGTTGACATTGTAAAAAGATTAACCTTTACAAAACTTAGAACAATACAAAGCTCTATAATCAAGTCTAAGAAATATTTATCAAGGCTGGAAATATTGAAAATCAAGATTCCATATATAAGCACATTAAATATATGTATGTTTTACTTATTTTTATAAGTACAAGTAGAATTCAATAAAAATAAATATTTCAAGTAAAT
The DNA here is from genome assembly GCA_021461705.1 of Cryptotis parvus. NCBI lineage: Eukaryota > Metazoa > Chordata > Mammalia > Eulipotyphla > Soricidae > Cryptotis > Cryptotis parvus. The sequence goes on along the minus strand of JAJIBD010027101.1, from coordinate 22,852 downwards.
TCAATATAAATAATTCTTTTTAAGTAAATGGTGTTAGAAACAACTGAATATTCACATTTGTAGAATGTCTTGCTCATATGTATCTTTTTATTTTTACTTTGACTCAGGCTAAAGCAAAAGGTACAGTCATAAAAATTTTGATAATTTAATGATTAAATTATCAAAATTAGCATTTTGAAGTAAGGATTGATCTTCAATAAAAACAATAGCCTCATTTCTGCACCACAATACATAATGTGCCCACTTTTGCTGACTCTTTAAAAAGTATTAGTACTGTCTTCAGATATCAAAAACAAATGTGGGACGGGGATGAGAGTTGGACCCTGAAAAAATGCGAGTCGGACCCTTCTACTACACTCTGGTAGAAGGTGTGTACTGGAACACTGTGTGCATGAAATCCTATGTAAAAGGCATTGTAAATCACAATACTTCAAATAAAAGTCTTTAAAATATAAAGCAATGAACAAATGTGCTGAATTTTTTTAGAAGCGTCATAATTAGTTAGTTAAATTAAAATTAATTTATTATTATTTTAAAACAAGTAGGGTAACAACTCAGATAATTCACGCAGTTTGAAATGATAATAATTTGTCTTGCTTGGATTTTTCAGATAAAAATGCATTAGACTCAAGTTCAATTTTGAAGAGTCAGCGAGACTGGGTGCATTCTGTATTGTGGTGTGTAGAAGTAATGCTATGCCATTAAACTAATCAATATTCCATTTTGTTTTTCTCACGACTTTCACTATATACACATATAAATATATATAGATGTGAATATATATAATTAAAATGATAAACAGGTACTTGGGAAGACAAAAAATAAAACACTGCATCCAAAATAAGAACAGATTCAAATGCACTCTGTCAAATTCAATATATAAATATAATATATGTATTATATATACATATATATGTGATTATATACATTATATATGTGATATATATGTGAGTATTGTTATTTAACCTGATATGTAGAGAACATTCCCACTTATTATGTCTCTACATGTATTAAACAAAAAAATACATAAGAGAATCATTACACAATAAAATCATACAATTGCATAAATAGACATAAAAATGAGTTGCAAGATCCAATATCCACTTATGATTGACATTCTTAATATTTATGGGTAGAGGGAGCAGCTTACTCTACCAGTATGCAGGAGGCCCAGATTTCAGTGACCTCACAGTTCCCCAAAACAGGGAATAGTGTCTGAGCACTGCCAGGTGTGTTGCCCAAATATTAAAACAATGAAACCCAAAACAAAGCAACAAAGAAAAATGAGATAGACAAACTATATATAAAGATCATTGATGTCAAATAGGGCAGTATTTCATATTTTTAAAGGGCATCACACGGTACTAGTTTGTTTTTGCTCTTTTTATTTTTGTAGCTACATATGCTAGTTCATGACTGAGTCTTAATTTGGGCTTAGGGTTATTTTGGCAGCACTTGGAGTACCATATTCAGTGCCAGAGACAGAACCAGTGTGAGTCAAGCACAAAGCAAGCACTGTACTCCCTCTACATCCTTTGGCTCTATTTTTAGCTACATAGCTAGTGTTTGAACCAATTTAATTCCTAGAAGAATTGATTATTCAGATTTTTTCACTCTACAGTCTCTTGTTTATGTTTTTCACTCTACAGTCTCTTGTTTATGTGTGTAGCCCAAATATTAAAACAATGAAAGTATGTTAGATATAAAATAATATAAACATGTAGACATTTTATATATAACTGATGATTATTAAAATGCTAACTTTTTAAATATATTTTAATATACCACCATGAGATAAACAATTACAAACATGTTCATGTTTGGGTTTCAGCCATATAGTGTTCCAGCACCCATCCCTCCACTAGTGCCCTTTTCCTACCACAATGTCCCTGATTGCCTCAACTCCTCCTCAAGCCTGCCTCTATGGCAGTTTCTTTATCTCTTTTCTCTCTAGTTCTCTTTCTCTTTCTCTCTTTTTCTCTCTTCCTTCTCTTACATATTGTGGATTGTAATGCATATACTTAAAGGTTGTCATGTGTATCTTTTTGCCTGTATTTAATGCTAAGTTCTATGTGGTAATAGCACTTTCGACGATTATTGGCACACTGTTCCCTTCTCTGTCTTTCCTAACCTCAGCTCCCACACATTTGTGGTAATTTCCATCTTTGACAAACCTCCTGATCCATGTTTTGCCTGACCTTGGATGTTGGTATCATAATATGTATATATGCATATAAATATTTATGTCATGCAAATAAATACATTCATTCTATATCTGTCTCTCTCCTTCTGGCTAATTTCACTCAACATGATCCTCTACAAGTTCATCCATTTATAGGCAAATTTCATAATTTCATTGTTCCTAACAGCTGCATAGTATTCCATTGTGTAGATGTACCAAAGTTTCTTTATCCAGCCATCAATTCTCGGGCACTCTGGTTGTTTCCAGATTCTGGCTATTGTGAATAATGCTGCTATGAACATAAAAGTAGGAATGGTGTTTCTGCTATGTGTTTTTGGCTTCCCAGGGTGTATTCCCAGGAGTCGTATGGCTGGGTCCAATGGGAGTTCTAACTTTTATCAAAAATTTAATTGAACCACATAGACATTCGTATACCACCTGCATGGCAGAGCCTGGCAAGCTACCCGTGTTGTATTTGATATGCCAAATACCAGTAACAATTATAGATCTCATTCCCATGACCTGAAGGAATGGTTTGAGGCTCTTTGTGTTCCTGGGAGCAGATGCCCTTGGGCTACTAGCACGCGACAGGATGTATGAAGATGTTACTGGTGTCCGCTCAAGCAAATTGATGAACAACGGGAAGACAAGTGATACAGATGATAAAAAATTTAATAATAGCTATTTCATTGAAATATGTTTTAGTTTTTAATTGACTTTAATATCAAAGTTCCAAAATTACTTTCAGTTTCAGAGTATAGCAGTCCAATGCCAATCCCTTTACAATGTCCACTTCCCTTCACCAATATCCCAAGTTTCTCTCCCATGCCCAGACTGCCTCTATGATATGTACTTATTCTTTTCCTTTTTCTCTATTTTCTCCTTCTGTAGCGAATGTGGTTTACAATACTGCAATTTATAAACTTCATGATTGTCATTTTACCTCCTTTTAGCTGCAAGTACCTAGTCCATAATTTAGAAATTTTGGCTTCTAAATGTATCCATTTTATATTCTAAATATATCATACTAATTTTAACTATGTCATGATACGTTACAATAGTTGTTTCTGCTTTTTTTCTCTTGAATTTATAGGAATTCTAGGATTTTGCAATGGATGATACCTTTATCAGTTTTGATGTATTTTAGCCTTATCATCTTTATATAAAAAGACTTTATGTTGTTATTTAAGAACTTTATGTCATTCTATATTTTTCTTTAAATATTAAATCATAAAATAAAAACAAACTTCTCTATCAAAGACCATTTGGAATGGTTCATCTTTTACAAGTCTTCAATCTTCTGAATGTCTCATTTCTATAATTTACCATAGTTACAAGATTATTTAATGTGTGATTATTTAATGAATTGTGTTAAAATATTGAGAGGTCATCATATGATTTCAGCTGTAGAATGAATACTCAAAGTTGAAGTTAAAAAAATAGTATTTTCCTTTTGCTATTGAGAAGGAAATGAAAGTGTGTTAATTACCAAAATCAAAGAAGGGGATTAAAGTATTTCTCACTATTCAGTAATTATAGAGCTCTGAGAAAAGGACAGACAAGGAAATATATTACTTCAGATGCTTATCCAAATTACAAATAATTATTCCTAGTGATGATATTACATGCTTTCTTACCATATAAAATTAAAATTTGTCTAGTGTAAGTTTTTTAAAACACGTCAGTCTTATCAAAATCTTTGAATGTAAACAGATAAAAAATTATTTCCTTAAATGTAATATTTTATAGCAGCAGAAACACAGAGACTTGCCTTTGCTATATTTTTTCACATTACAATATTGTTGCTCATGTAAAAATATAGCATATTAACCTTTATTGTAATCACTGAGTAGACCTACAATTGGTGCCATTTTATAAAAAGTTATTTGGTTGGAAAGCATAGCCTAAATAAATAAATAAATGAAAGTAAACAGCACATTCCCCAGGCACTAAAGAGTAACGAAAGATGAATGTGTGCTTGCAGAGTTTCATGGCAGACCACAGCAGGATTCTTCACAGGCAATACTACAAAACATATTTCACTTGAAGCAATGAACTTTAATAGGAATTCTATTTTACACATGAATGTATACTCTGTGATAATCTCAAATCTATTTGTTCAACAGCTGGATCTCAGGATTAGAAAAAAGGTGACAAGAGCATAGAGAATTATAGTCCTACAGAGCCAGAAAAATCCTATTAACCTTTAATGACCTATTTCTCTTGGGCTTTTAGTTTAAAACTCTGATAAAATCAATTGGTTATTTTGTTTTGTTTGGTTTTATGGGTTATATTCATACTGTACAGAAGAAAATATACATACTTTATTAATTAGTTTAAAAGTAAGTCCAAGGTCAGAGTGGGTGTTTAGAGACTCATTATAAATAGTACAAGGAAATCTAAAAGGTGATATATACAAAACAAATATGACTGATTTACCATTAGAATGCATAACAGTGTATATCTAGATATTAAATCTTAGGGCTATAGTACTTTTTTGTATGGTACAATATGCTTTGTTTCAAGTATCTGCACAGTTTTCATATTACACTAAGAAAAAAATTTTTGTGACTGACAAATGGGCTATGTTATTAGTTTAATTATTGTCTGGTCACTTAGAGATTCAACTTACTGGAAAGGAAATAGTAATTACAACAATTGTCAAATCCCTTTGCTTACACTTAGTTCAGGACACTATCTCACTGAAGGAACTATCACAAAATTAGTGAATTTTCTGTTATGTATAATAACACCTTAATGTTTAGCTTTTGTTTCTTTAAATGCAATACCTATGAACTCTACCCATTTAATTGTCTATATTTATTTTAATTAAGAATTAATATTATAGTTCTCATTATCTTCCAGACACAGGGCTAAATTTTTGATACATATAAATCATATAAATGTTTCTATCACCTTAAAAGAACTGCTTTAACAGGAAAATTAGAGTAAATATAGCTTCAGTTAAAATAAGTATTATTTAATAAATATAATCAATTCAATTCAAAATAAAACAAAAACTTGAAGTAAAAATATAAATTTAGAAGTGTTTTTAAAATAGCTATTTATATATTAATAAATAAAACAAATAGAGTATGTCTCAGAAAGGAAATTAATTGTATCATTAAGAGTAGGATGTTTGCACAATAAAAATATAATAGCTGATTTAGCTTTTATGCAGAACAAATTTTTGAAATTTCCAATTATTCAGGAATCAATTTTAATAAGAAACTAACCTTTTAATTAGGATAACAGAGATGAGAGTCAACTGTAAGAGATCCCAGAAAAAAGGAATGGTAAGAAGGAATAAGGGAAATAATAAAGCACATATATAATTTCTTATCGTAGAAGGAAAAAAAATTGGGAACCTCACCCGCTGGTGCTCAGAATATACTTCTGGCTCTACACTTAGGGTTCACTCCCGGTGGTGCTCAGGAGATCAGATGGAGTTCTTGGGATTATCTGCTGTACTATAACTCCGGCCCCAAGAAAATCTTTTAGTGAGTATTTGGATTGATAATAACAAACGGAAGAAAACCCAATCAATCTGATAAAGAAGAAAAGAGTATCAGGATATTGAAATATGTCTGCCTGATGCAAAAATTCAGGAAGAGTTGGATAGTAAAACGCTAAACAAGGTCAAATGAGATGAAGCAGAGTTTTTACAATTAGAAAAACATGGATAATTTATGAAAGAATACAATTAGAGAGTAAGTGATTAAGATATAAAAACATAAAAGTCAACTACTATTTAACTGCTTAACATCTGATGCATAATTTCTCATATCTAATAATGGTAATGGCTCTTGAGTCAAATTTAAATGCTAGAAGATGCAAGAGATTCTAGACAAAGTTACCAGGTTGAAATAAAATCATTTACATAAACTAACATTGGTTTTTCAAATGTTGCTCTAAAAAAACCATGCATTTCACTTGAGATCTTTCAATAGCAGCATAATCTTTACCATTTTCAGACAAGTAATCTGACTAATGGATAGAAATTAGATAACTTACCTAATTTAGAATGGATAGAAATTAGATAACCATTAGATAACTCACCTAAAATCAGAAAGATAAGAAGGAGACAAGTTAGTAAAGCAATACTATCTAAATTCAGATTCTATAAATTTAATCACTAAATTATCACATTACTATTGCCATTTTCCATTGCTTTAATGCCTTTTGTATAAAGTTGATTAACAACAAAGTGAACAATGAAAAAAATGAATTCAAAAGAAACTTAAGTTCTACCGATTGTCAAATAGAACCTGTTGTTGTTTTTTAATGAACTAACATACTGCAGTTTTATTTCTCTATTTTTTTTTTAATTTTTTTATTTTTTAAAATTACAAAGATATACAATTAAAAAGTTCATATTTGGGTTTTGGTCAAACAGTGTCGCAGCACCCATCCTGCCACCAGTGCCCATCTCCCACCACCAACGTCCCCGGTTCCTCCCCCCTCCCCAGCCCTGCTCCATGGCAGGTTCTTGATTTCTTTCCATTTCTCTCTCTTTCTCTTTTCCTTCCCCTCCAGACTATGGGTTACAGAACATACATTAAAAGCGTTGTCATGTGTATCTTTTGCCTCTATTTAATGCTCAGTTCTAGGTTGGTATTAGTACCCTCAACAATTGTTAGCACACTGTTCCATTTCTGTCTTACCTAGCCTCTGACTCCCACCGTCAATATCCAAGGTCAAGTGAAACATATATCAGGAGGTCCTGTCAAAGGTGGAAATTATTATTTCTCTATATTTAAAAAAAATCTGACCTTTCTATATAATTTTTTTTCAGCTGAGTGTTCCACTGGGTAATGTTCTTACTTTGAGCATTGCCAACCTGGGTTAGATCCTCAGCCCCACAATGGTCCCCTGAGTAAAGCCAGAAGTGATCCCTGTGAGAATAAACTAGTCAATAAATATGTTACTTACATAAAAGGCTTAATTAACCAATGGAATGAAATAGGATCAGTGTTTGATATTTAAACATCTAGTAATGTATTATTGACTCAGATATTTCCTTGTCTGATTATTTACTCTTTTGGTAAACAAGTAATTACTGATTAGTGCTCTGTAAAATATGTTGAATGAAAGTTCACATATGATTGAAAGTTCACATATGATTTTATTAATAATAAGCATATATGACACAAAGGACACTTACTTAACCTAATTTGGTGCCCTATATAACAGTTAATGTTCAATATAATAGTTTATTTATGTGGCTAATTAATAGATAGGTTTGGAAAAATTGACTGTAAAATGCATCTGAAGGGTATTTAAATTGCTTTTATTTCTTTATGTTATTTTTAATTTTATGTTAAATTACAGTGTAATTTAGAAGAAAAGTATTCTCACTTTGTATGGTAACCTTCAAAAACTGGTTCTAAAGCACCTTCATTTTCAAAAAAATTTGGTTAGATTAAGCTTCTATTTTGATATGAAAATTACCTTTGATAATTGGAAGTAGAAAATTACAAACAGACATATAAAATTATAGCTTTTAAATTATCAATTTGTCATTGCTATAAATTGATACGAAGAGAATATAAAGACAGTTTAATTGAATACAACTAACCTTGCTTATAAAACATTATTCTATTAAGATCTTGCATATCTTACAATGAAACATCTGGCAGGCTACAGACATTGATTAAATTTGAATTTTTCTAATACAACTCATGCCAAATCTTCAACTTAATGAACATGGATGGCTGGTGAATAAGCCAAATCATTTATTCCCTGACAGCACTGATATACATATTTATTTGCACAATATGGGGTTAAAAAGTTATTCAAAATAAAGGAAGCAATGTCGTTGGAGTCAATACTGAATCACATTATAAAAATGTATGTACTGTGCGCACATTCAAATTTTAAGATGTAGGAAGTATTGGTTGGATCAATGTTATAAAGAAAAAATGAAAAGTTAAAGATACAATTTGTTCATAATAGGAATTATATCTAGGTTATGTAAAAAGCCAGAGTGTATCCCATCACATTTTAGAGAAACAGAAGTGTGTGGACATGATGTGTGGTCTGTAGGCCCACCTTGATAATTCCCTATGCACAATAGAGATTTAAGAATCTCTAATAACTTTTGTGTAAGACCATATTCATTGACCATATTTAGAGAAGTAGCTCCAACAAACAATATAGAATATATTATTCAGTGTATGCATAGGACAGCTCAAATAGAGCTTGAGATAAATGTGAAATAAATGTCGGTAGCTGTAGTGGTGGTGTGGCTGTGATTGACAGTAGAAAACCATTATGTTCTGGAAGCCCAGAAAAATGAATCCAAGGACAGAAATTGGCCAGACTCCCACACGACAACCCAGAAAAGAAAGCCATGTTTTTATCAATACCATTCATTTAGATGGGCTGTAATGATCAACATAACTGGTGCCAGTTAAGTGCGCAGGCATGGGAAAGGGGCTGGGGCTGGGTGGAAAATGCGGGTCTCTGGTGGTGTTGGGACACACCACCAGAGTGGTGGTGGTGGTGGGAGTGGTGGTGGGTTTGGTGCTGAATGATGAGTCCTTCTAACTACTGTAATGTGAAAAACTTTGTACTTTGTAAATCACGGTGTTTAAATAAATAATAGATGAGAAAAGATAAAATAACTCATGTGATTTTATTTTGTCATCACAAATAAGTTTTGACCATGTAGAATAAAATTCATATTAATAATACTGGATGAGGGACCGGAGTGATGGTCCAGAGGGTAGGGTGTTTGCTTTGAATGCGGCCGGGCTGTGCCACCCCGGGTTCGATCCCTGGTATCCCATATGGTCCCCCGAGCACTGCCAGGAGAAATTCCTGTGTGCAGAGCCAGGAGAAACCCCTGAGCATTGCTGGGTGTGACTCAAAAAAAAGCAAAAAAATATATATTAATAATAATACGGGATGAATGCTATGGTATAGGATATTTAACATTTCCTAAACAACTTGCCCAGGATAAGTGTGTTCAAAGAAGGAAGAGTTAGATATAAAATAAAATCTAAAGTAATGGTTATTTCAGTCTCTAATGAATGCACCATTCCTTTAATTAGAGACAATAATATCTATTTTTATCCTTCAATAAGCATTCATAGTAAACATTCTAGCAATAACACATCATTGACATAAACAAGAAATAGAAATAAATGATGATTTTTTTAAATATTTTTGGTCCGTGGTAAATAATAAAGTCTTCAAACACTCAATTCAATCTCTGTAGTATGAAAACTTGTATCACTTGTCTTCTTGTTGATCGTCCATTTGCTCGAGTGGGCACCAATAACATCTCCATATGTCCTGTCACATGTTAGTAGAGCCCAGGGTATCTGCTTGCTCCTGGAACATAAAGAGCCTCAAAGCATTCCATCAGGTCATGGGAATGAGGTCTATAATTGTTACTGGTATTTGGCATATCAAATACCACATGGGTAGCTTGCCATTAACTTGTAGGAGACACAGTTAAAAAATTTGGGGATTTTTGTAGCTTTTTGCTAAATTTCATTATTTGATCTATTTTGATGAGAGAAATGTTGTTATATTAGTATACTGACAAATTGACAAATCCCCGCTTCTGTGCTTAGGCCTTGATAATCAACAACATAGTTAATATTCACCAGGTGTTTTTCAACTTATACCACAGGAGAGAATACTTTTAAATATAGTTAATAGAGAAATTACTCTGATGAGTTGGAAAAATATTGGAAATGATACTACAAGGAACATTTTACTATTACTAGTTTTGGCATATTGAATACACATTGGACAGCTTGCCAGGCTCTGTTGTGCGGGCGGTATACTCTTAGTAGCTTGCTTGGCTAAGCACTGCCAGGAGTAATTCCCGAGTGCAGAGCTAGCAGTAACCGCTGAGCATCGCTGAGTGTGATGTCGCTCTCTGCCCTGACAAGCAGGTCATACCCTTCAGCTGCTCCATGTAACCATAAGACACATGGCCTGTGCCCCGGTCGTCCCACTGGCGGTCCTTGATGAGCACAGCGAACATGGCAGCAGTAAAGATGGTAAAGAAAGATGACCGCCAGGTGTCCGTAAGCGTGTCACCAGCGGGCTGGGTCGGAGGCCCTGCCGGAGTCGCCCAGGAATAGGGGGCCGCAAACCCAGGGGCTCCCCCAACCTCACTGTGCCACTCGCCGCAGTCATGCCACACTGCCCACATGGCCAGTCCAAGGCCCACTCCGGGGTCCCCCTGCCTCGCCTCATCAAGCACCTAGGCGCTATTGTCGCCTCGCCCCCACGAGCTAGGCCGCTCAACTAGCACCCCGCATGGCTGTTCCAGCCGCTCTCCACGCCACCACAGGACCGAGTAGGGACTCTGCTCAATGCCCAGCTCCCACCTCTGCCATTGCTGCCGCCTAACCACTTCCATTGCTGCCGCAGCTGCCTCAGGCCGCAGCCATCTCCACAAGGGAATGTCAGTGTGCTGCTATAGGCTTCTGAGGATATGACAGCATTTCATTCCAGTGGTCTCTGACCAGCCGTTCAGCTTCGTTGCCTACTTCACACATGCCAATGATCTCATTGTGACCTACATGGTCATAGTCCGTGACGGCTATGGACAAGTGGATTTGGTCAATGTTCTCAGGAGGGATGTCAAAGACTATATCTTCATTGTAAATAGGATTCAGAGTGTTCCTCTTTGTGGACATTTTCCTCTTCTTCAGTTGTCTGCCATCACACATCAGTGAGATGTTTATGTAGGGATCTGAGGCTCCTGTTATGTCCATTGCCTTTAAATTCCTTGCCTTCATATGGTGATGGTCAGCCTGCAAGCCATGGGCCCAGAAAAAGTCACCTGAAGAATCTGCCTCCAGTACTCATCAATACACTGGCTCGGCTCTTCACACACTACCTATCTGAATGCAAGGTGCCCTCCCAATGGAAAACCAGCAGGACAGTTCTACTGTTGAAGGGAGACATTCATGACATTGGCAACTATCGCCTTATCAGCCTGTTCTCTGTCATCTATAAACTTTCACTTGAGTCATCCTGAACAGGATTGGCAGAACACTAGATGAAGGGCAACCATGCGAGCAAGCTGGCTTCAGAAAAGTTTTGAGCAGAATAGACTATATCCACAGGGTAACCAAGCTCATTGATGTTTGTAGGGGAGTTCAGGATGCCACTCTGTCTCACGTTCATTGATTTAAAGAAAACCTTTGATTCTGTGGAGACTGAAGTGGTCATCGAAGCCCTAGCCAAACAGTGCATTCAAACCCAATACATCAAGATCCATCGTGAGCTGTATTACAAATTCACCACCAGGATCTCACCATTCTACAAAGAAGTGATCATCAATGTCAAAAGAGGGGTTTGGCAGGGCGATACCATTTCACTAAAACTCTTTAGTGGCACCCTCAAAAACATCATGAAACAATTAGAATGGGAAGGAATGAGAGTGAAGATAGACAGTCCACAACCACACCACCTCTGCTTCACTGAAGACATCGTTATAATAACAACAAACATTAGCCAAGCGGCACAAATGCTGGCTGACTTTGACCGAGAATGTGGAAAGATAGGTCTACAGTTGAATCTCAGCAAAACTATGTTCACAAAAAAAGAACTAGTTCCAGAGGCCCCATTCACTCTCATGGAACAAACAACTCTGAATGCAGCAGTTATGTGTACCTAGGTTGAGAAGTCAACACGATGAATGAACTAAAACCTGAGCTGCGCAGGAGGAAGAGAGCAGCATGGAATTCCTTCAAAAGCATTGAACAAATAGCTGAAAAAAAACAAAGAACCTATGGCTCGGGGGCACATCTCTTCAAATCCACCTTTCTCCCTGTATTAACATATACCTCAGAGACCTGGGCCCTACAAAAGCAGGATGAGAATGCTATTCGGGTCTTCCAAAGAGGAATCGAAAAAGCTATTCTTGGAATATCACGTCTCACTCAAGTGAAAGAAGGAATCCGGAGTTCCGACCTCTGTCACTTTTCCAGAGTCAGGGACACTGTCTCATTTGCCAAGGCATCGAAAATCAGATGAAATGGACATGTAATGCGATTTGGAGACGACCGCTGGGCTAGAGCCATTACTACTGGATCCCACTGGATGTCAAAAGATCATGTGGCCACCCACCTACAAGATGGTCAGACTTCTTCATCAAGACCCTGAATGAATGGTTTGAGGCTCTTCATGTTCCTAAAGCAACCAGACGCCGTTGGGCTACACTGGCACATAATAGGGTCAAATGGAAATATTACTGGTGCCCGCTCGAGCAAATCGACGAATAACGGGATGTCAAGTGATCATGTGATACTACTAGGTGGTAGAAATTTATTATTTGATCCAGATTATGAAAAGTTGGTCATTTTCCCTGTACATTACATGACTGCAAAATTATTTGGTTATCATATTTTTTTACCATCTAGTCTTTCTTTTATTTTATCATCTTTAATATATACTATAATCTTTAATATATACTACGATACTATTTAATATAGTATATATTAGACTACTATAGTAGTTTATTATAGTATTTATAATATATAAATATTATATATTAGTTTAATATATACTATAATAATATATATTATCTAAATAATAAAATAATAAAAAACCCACTAAAATACTATGGTAATTAAAATTGGACAATGGCGATGCATCCCTTTATTTGTACTTATAAATAAGTACAAATAATCCCTTGTACATCCCTTTATTTGCAAATAAACATGAGTAAATTGAATATTTTATACTTAAATCTTAGACTGATAGCATACCCCTGGGAATATTGTAACTGAAAAAATATATTAGAAATGTAAGAAATACATTATTGTCATTTTCATTTGTTTACTATTTAACCAGTGACTTCATAATTGGTTCTTTACTTCTGATTCTTAGCCATTTATTGTTCCAGTTCTAGTATTTCTTTAAAATCTATGATCTCTACCCACATTTTAAATTATATATGACCTTTAAAATAGATGTGCAGTAACAAAATAAAGAAGTCATACCACTACAACAGACATTTTTCCTCTTGTCAGAGTTAATAAAATCATCATGCAAAGTAATTTTTGGACCCTCAAGCAAAATTTAATGCCGTTCTGGAAACTCAATACAAAAATTAAGTGTAATTGAAGTTAGTATTGAGTAAATGCAACTAGCATTTTTACATTACTAGAAACAAACTCACCCTACACAGATTCTTCAACCCTTGACATTAGCCTGAATGACCTCAAGACAGAACTCCCTGCTTTGCCCAACATCCTAAGCTTCATAAACTTGTAACGTACATTTCCAATTAACCCTCTTTATTCACTTAGCCCCAATCTGAAAGAAAGATAGGTTGACTGCGTATGTGTGTGTGCATATATGATTCACTGTTCTTTCTTCCTTTTGTATATGTGTGAGGTAGTGTGCCACACCCAGTTGTGATCACTGAAGAGCTCAACATGCAGGATTGATCCTTTAGTGCGGAGCCAGGAATAATCACTAAGTATTGTCATGCCAGGCATGACCCAAGACAAAAACAAGTAAACAAGTGAATAAAAATGTACCTTATGAGACAGTTTGTTCCAAAAAATCTTAAAAAATGTGGAGGAGTAGCAGGGCTAGAGAGACAGTGTAGCATTAGAGCACATGCTTTGTGTGCTGTACATTCTCAGTGCCAAAAAACCTTCTGAGCATCACCAAATGGAATCTTCAAGGTCCCTTAGAACAGCTGGGTAACTGTGTTTGATTTGTTCTCATCTGTGGTCTACTCTAAGCACTGGACCACCTTCAGTTCCCTTGGATGCTATTTGGAAGAAACCTCAAAATAATTTTAGAGTTTGCACCAAGCTTGCTTCATTTAAATTACCAATAACCCTATATTTACATTTAAGGATACATAATTTCAGTAATATGCAAATAATATTTTAATAACAAGTCATGCATTCACAATTACTATTTTAACCAAATTTTTTATCATTATAAAGTTCTCCTTGTGAAATTGTCTTAACCACAAATAAAACAAAATAAAATATCATAAAGAACTAAAATATTAAAATATTTAATGAAATAAACATTTTATTAGCTAGAAAAAAATTAGATTCTGCTTGACATGCTCAAATATTTTTTAAATGTTCAATGTATATATTAATGCCTATTCCATTTAAGAGAATTTTTAACACCAGTAGTCAAATTGAAGTGTTAATATTTATGTGTAGGTGTTAAGGAGTTAAAGGACTCTAAGTTAAAAGTAAATGCTTTTAAAATTCACTTCTAGCATGAAGCTTATCAGGAGTTTCATTTTATTTGAAAATAGATTTATTTTTTATATAGGCTCCTTTAAGTCTCATCTCGACTCTTAATAGGAATTTATTCTTTTAACAAAGGAAGTCAGAGAGAAAAGTAATAATAAAGACTTCAAACTAGATATATTTATTACACTTAATTTAACTTCAATACAAATTAAAAGATTCTGAAATTATACATATGCAATATTGAATCTGTCTCAAATATATATGAGAAAAGGAATAATGTTGAAATAAATTTCAGATTGCCTATTTCAACAAGAGTCTGGAGAATATAAATCTTAACATTTGCTTGCTAGTGATAACGTTGTTCCCATAAATCTAAAATTCACTTCTATTTATGATCTATTATCTAGAAATTATTAAATAGTTATGTTAAGGGTTTGGCATAGTATCTGCTCCTAGACTGTTACATACATATATGGATGAAAAAGACCATCTATTCCAAATGAAACCATTAGTCTTTGAAAGAGTCAATTATTTTGTAAAACTAAAATGCTTTGGGGGCCATTATGTGGCAATACTCAGGAGTTACTCCTGGCTATGCAATCAAGAGCCACTCTTGATAGTGGTGCTTAGTGGGCCAGACAAGGTCCTGAAGATCAAACCTGTGTTGTTTGAAAGCAATACAAGTGCCCTACCTGCTGTGCTGTCTCTCCGGCCCTCATAAGGTATTATAATATTTGACATATTAACAGAGAATTAACAAAGATGACTTCAGTATTTATTCAGGTATTGTGTTTGTATGATATATTAGCACAAGTAAAATATACATTTTAGAAAATATTTCTTATATCCAATATTTCTCTTTTAATAAATTGTTCAGTGGTAAGCAATTATAGGACACTGTTTAAATTATTTTTTCCATATAAAGCGGACTAATGTTGCTTGGTTAGTTATCGGCACTTAAGTCATTATAGATGAAACTTAATTTCAAAAACTTTACATAATATTTCAGTAAGTTAAGCTAACTCTTCAAGAAACATCATGACATTTAGCATTTCACTGTGATTTGTCAAAGTGATGTTATCCTCACTCAATTAAAAATATTGATTTCTTATTAAATATAAAAAATGATATTTAGGTTTCATGTTCCTCTCCAAAAACAAACAAAAAATAAATGTTGACACAGATTCAGGAATAAATGCTTTCACATTACATATAAGACAGCAGTTCTACAGGCCGAACCAATAGCACAGCAGGTAAGGTTTGTCTTGCATGCGCCCGACCCAGGTTCAATTCCCTGCATCCCATATGGTCCCCCGAGCACCGCCAGGAGTAATTCCTCAGCAAAAGAGCCAGGAGTAACCCCTGAGCATCACCGGGTGTGACCCAAAACGCAAAAAAAAAAAAAAGACAGCAGTTCTATATTAGTTATCTATTAATACATTATTCCATCCATATCTTAGTGACTTTAAAGCCAAGCCCTATTAGTTGAAATTATCCATATTAATGAATCCTAAAACATAATAGATCTACAGATGGGTTCACATCGTCAAAAGGCAACACGGAGTGTGGGTCAGGTACATAGTTGTTCAATGCTCAGCAGGGACAAAATATATCCTCAAGCTCCTTAAGAAATACTTTGCAGAATTCACGTTCTCTCAAGCTGTTGAACTAAATAAAGTCTAAATGTTCCATGAATCACCAGGTTGGGTGGTCAGAGAAATATTTCAAGTATCAAAGTGCTTGCCATTGATGAGCCTAACCCCAACTTTATGCTGGGCACTATATATGGTCCCCTAAACACTCATGAAACTCAACAACCAGAAATCCAATAGTCCTATTAACAAAGGGGGAAGGAAATTAATAGACAGTTTTTCTGAAACAGACATCTGAGTGTCCAGTATGTCTAAAAAAAATTTTCACCCTCACTTATTAGAAAATGCAAATCAAAATGACAACATGTCTCACATCAGTGAGAATGATATGCAGCAAAAGGATTGTAAAGAGTTGATGTTGGCAGGAATTTAGAGAATAAGGCATCCTCTTTGGAAAACAATGAAGAAATTTCTTATTGAAGTTAAGGAAAAATCTTCCATATGACCTAATATTCTACATCTTTACATACATTTACCTACCATAGATTAAAATATCCATTCAAAAAATATATGCACATCCATGTTCATTGAAGAGTTCAGTAAATGGATAATATATGGGAATAACTCAAATGTCCAACACTACATGAATGGATAAAGAAGCTGTTGCATGTATACACAAAGGATCACCATGTAGCTTAGTGAAACGATAACATCTGTCAGACCACTGAAACTTGAATGGAACTGCAAGTTTATCATGGTTAGCATAGTAAGTCAGACAGAGAGGACAAATACCAGCATAGTAAGTCAGACAGAGAGGACAAATATCATTCTCACTGATGTGAGACATGTTGTAATTTTGATTTGCATTTTCTAATAAGTGAGGGTGAAAATTTAACTCATCTCAGGTACATACAGAGACACAATAAGAGGATAGACAGTATAGACAATATGGAAAAATGACAGTTCTCTGTTTTGAATGAAAAGAATCAAGCGCTTGCCTTCCATGCAGCTAACCAGAGTTCAAACCTTAACATTCCATATGATCCCCAAGTACTGCCAGGAGTAATTCCCAAGGACAAAGACAGGAGAAACTAGGTATAGCCCCAAAACACACACCATTCAAAAAAATCATGTTAGTAAGGAGATATAGGTTGGGAATAATAAAGATGAAACCTTTATTAGATCATGATGGAAAGTATGAGGAACTTCCTTAATGGTGTGTTTCAGTAATTGCAGATAATAATAATAATAAATAAACTAAAGCAATAAGTGAAAAGTACACTTGCTAACAACCTCAAAATTAATCTGTCAATCTTAATAAAGTTAGCAATATTTAGGATATAAAATATGCCTGCAATAATTTTTATCTTGAAGTTTTTTGTAAAGATAATTTCTCAACTCACTAACAAAAGGACACTGGAAAATCAGTTCTAAACACTTAATTACTCCTGGTGGTGCTTGGGGAAACATATGTGACTCTGGATATCAAATCCAGGTAGGTTTCATGTAAGGTACACTGCCTATCCACTGTACTATAGGTCCCGATTCTATGCATTTAATCACTAAACCTCCATACTCAGACAATATTTAAATGGAATGGTATAACACGAAAATCAATTATTCTGGAGCCTGCCAAACTTAGTGTGAATACTACCTCTACAATCTTTGTTCTGAATGTGAGATACAGACAACATCTTGACACTTCTTTCACTGAGTGTACATACTTGTCAAAAGATTGAAGAATATTGCCTTCTTCAAAAGAGTTTTACAATTGCAAGGAAGAACATATGAAAGTCATCAATCTAAGGGAAAATATATTGTGCTTGGGCCATACCCTGCTCTTCTCAAAACTTAATCTGGGCTTTATGCTCAAGAATCACTCCTGAAGGAGCATGTGGAACCATATGCAGTGCTAGGGTTCAAACCCAGTTTGTCTGAGTGCAAGACAACTTTATACACTGCACTATCTCTCTGACCCATCGAAAAAATTTTAAGTGGATAGTGTTTGTTAATGGGACGTTGCAATGGATATGCATAGCTCCAGGTTCTTCAGATTCTTTGGTGTGTGTTAATGGGTAGAGAGGATTCAGTTGGATCATATTCTGTACACTTGAATCGTACTGTTATCTGACTTCTGCCTTTCCCCCTCTTTCAATAAGCTCCTGTCTAACCTGGCTAACAAGAGAAAGGATGGGAGAAAAATCAAGAGAAAATGAATGGAGGTGGAGAGAAAAAAAATAATACTTTAGGTCCCAGACACCCAGACAGCAAAACAAGCAAGTATGTACTTGAACATTAAAAGAAGGGAAGAAAAGTGAAAGAAGATAATAAAGAAGTGCAAAGATAAATAGAAAAAGATGTGTTGTGTGTATATATATAGTTTTATATATATAAAGTATATATATATATATATATATATATATATATATATATATATAACTAGGTCTCTGGAAGGTGATGACTCTCTATATCCCACATCTTATCACTTGATCACTTGATCACTTGAATCCCGTTACTCATCAATTTGCTCAAGCGGGCACCAATAACATTTCCATTGGACCCTATCACGTGCCAATGTAGCCCAATGGCATCTGGTTGATTCAGGAATATGAAGAGCCTCAAACCGTTCCTTCAGGGTCTTAACAAGGAAGTCTGACCATCTTGTAGGTGGGCGGCCACGTGATCTTTTGACATCCTGTGGGATCCAGTCGGTAACGGCTCTAGTCCAGCGGTTGTCTCCAAATCGCATTGCATGTCCAGCCCATCTGATTTTCGATGCCTTGGCAAACGAGACAGCGTCCCTGATTCTGGAATAGCGACGGAGGTCAGAACTCCGGATTCCTTCTCTCACTTGAGTGAGACGTGATATTCCAAGCATAGCTCTTTCGATGCCTCTCTGGGAGACCCGAATAGCATTCTCATCCTGCTTTCGTAGGGCCCAGGTCTCTGAGGCGTATGTTAATGCAGGGAGAACGGTGGAGTCGAAGAGATGTGCCCGGAGCCGGAGGTTCTTTGTCCTTTTAGCTATTTCTTCGATGCCTTTGAAGGCATTCCATGCCGCTCTCTTCCTCCCTGCGCAGCTCAGGTTTTAGGTCGTTCATCATGTTGACTTCTCGACCTAGGTACACATAACTGCTGCATTCAGAGATGTTTGTTCCATTGAGAGTGAATGGGGCCTCTGGAACTAGTTCATTTCTCATGAACATAGTTTTCTTCAGATTCAGCTGTAGACCTACCTTTCCACATTCTCGGTCAAAGTCAGCCAGCATTTGTGCCGCTTGGCTAATGTTTGGTGTTATTAGAACGATGTCGTCAGCGAAGCGGAGGTGGTGTAGTTGCCGACCATCTATCTTCACTCCCATTCCTTCCCATTCTAATTGTCTCATGATGTTCTCGAGGGTGGCACTGAAGAGTTTTGGTGAGATGGTATCACCCTGTCGAACCCCCTCTTTTGACATCAATGATCACTTCTTTGTAGAATGGTGAGATCCTGGTGGTGAATCCGTAATACAGCTCACGAAGGATCTTGATGTATTGGGTTTGAACACCCTGTTTCACTAGGGCTTCGATGACTGCTTCAGTCTCCACAGAATCAAAGGCTTTCTGTAAAGCAATGAACGTGAGACAGAGTGGCATCTTGTACTCCCTACAAACCTCAATGAGCTTGGTTACTGTGTGGATATGGTCGATTGTGCTGAATCCTTTCCGGAAACCTGCTTGCTCGCATGGTTGGCCTTCATCTAGTGTTCTGCTAATCCTGTTCAGGATAACTCGTGTAAACAGCTTGTAGATGACAGACAACAGGCAGATGGGGCGATAGTTGCCGATGTCATGAATGTCTCCCTTCTTGAACAGTAGAACTGTCCTGCTGGTTTTCCATTGGGAGGGCACCTTGCATTCGGACAGGTAGCGTGTGAAGAGCCGAGCTAGTGTATTGATGAGCACCGACGGCAGATTCTTCAGATGTTCGGGTCTGACTTTGTCTGGGCCTGGTGCTGTTCCCTTCTTTATCGATGAGATGGCATGTCTTATTTCAGAAGGGAGAACGTTGGGAATGACGTATCCATCCTGCGGAATTTGGTATGTGGGCAGGTGGATGTGGCTATCAAAGAGATTTGAGTAGAAGTCCTGGATAATCTTCTCCATTGCCTTTCTGGAAGATGTGATAGATCCATCAGGGCGTCGGAGGGCAGTCATCTTGGTCTTATAGTTGGCGAAAGGACAGGCGGGCAGTGCGAATACTTTTCCCGGCTTCTGCTGCATCTTCCAGTATTTCTGCTCTTCTGTCTTTGAGGTCTGCTTTTATCGCTTCTCTGCACTGTTTAGCAAGCTTGGACGTTAGCATTTGGTCTCCTGAGGCTCGCGCCTTGCCACGTTGGCGAATGAGCTCGAGAGTTTCTGAAGACAAAGCGTCCTTTTGTGTTTTTCTCTCTCGCGGCATTCTTCGCACAATCATGGAGGTGCTGAACCAGTCGGTTGTATTCTTCATCGATATCATCAATGATGGTATCTTCCCATGTTGCCGCAATGGTGCTAAAGAGTTCCCAGTTGGTGGTCGTTCTGGGAGTTCTCTTCTTAAACTTTGCAGCCTTTTCTCCCCATTGCGGGAAGTAGAATTTTGCCCGAAGGAGACGGTGGTCCGATCCTGTCTGGAATTTGGGGACGACAGCAACATCGGTCAGACAAAACCGTCGATTGAAGATGATGTGGTCAATTTCATTGTGGAACTGTCCGCCAGGAGATTCCCATGTCCAACGTTTCGCTTCAGCCTTCTGAAACTGTGAGTTCCCATGAATAGTCTTGGTGGACATGATGAACTCAGATAGTCTCTCACCCTGTTCGTTCCATTCTAGGCCATGGGTCCCTATGTGGAGTTCTTCAGCCCGATCTTCTCGGTCCTATCTTGGCATTAAAATCACCGACTATGATCTTGTAGAAGGTGTGATCTTTTTTATAGAACTCCTCCAATTCCATGTAGAATTTCTCAATTTCATCTTCTTTGTATGTGGATGTTGGTGCATAGACAATGAAGATAGAAATTGCTGGCAGTGGGCCACATCTCCTCAAGTGTAATCGTCCTATTAGGTTTGTTAGGCATTCAAATGAATCAATGTTGACAGCCATGTTCGTGTTGACAAGGACACCAATGCCACCGACGCCTCTTTCATCACATGTTCCAAGGAACAATTCTTCTCCGGTGTCAAATACAGCATGATGCGACTGGCGCCTCCTCGTCTCAGTCAGACCAATGATGTCGTACTTGATCTTTCTTGCTTGCAGCATCAGATCCCTCAATATATGCTTCCGTTGCCAGTGTACGTGCATTGAAAGTACAGACAGTCATTTTAGTCCTTCTTCGTTTTGGCAGCCTAGGATAGCCGTGAAATTTTATCAGGCACTGCTTGTTTGCCTTTCTTACTGCTGCCGTATTAAGGGCTCTTTCGGGGTCAGGAAAATAAACATTTTTGTTACTGGGTTTGGCATATCGAACACGCATCGGACAGCTTGCCAGGCTCTGCCATGCGGGCACTATATTCTCATTGCTTTGTGGGGCTCTCTCAGAGGGGTGGGTAGAATATTTGTGGTAGTTTGGAGGTAAAACGTGGCGCTGCGGCGCGCCAACGGGAAAGCTGGTTTCTGCTCTGCCGGGTGTACCTGTGTCTGAGGCTCAAGCATTCCTGGGTTTGAAATACTCTCCTCTGAAGGGGCGGGTCTCTGCAGGGCGGGTCCTTGTAGGCTGGGTTTCTGACAAGCTGGGCTGGAGACTGGATTAATCTGTGGGCTGGAGACTGGATTAATATGCTGGGGGAGATCTTACCAGCTGCAGAGTGTGGATTGTGACACAGATCGCTGCCAGCAAGGTGTGGGGGGTTTCTCTGGCCTCCTCTGAGGCTCCATCGGGATGGTGGACTCAGGTCGGAAGTTGCTCTCGTGGTCCATGGAGTGCAGGGGGTTCAACGGGGAAAGCTGGTTTCTGCTCTGCCGGGTGTACCTGTGTCTGAGGCTCAAGCATTCCTGGGTTTGAAAATACTCTCCTCTGAAGGGCGGGTCTCTGCAGGGCGGTCCTTGTAGGCTGGGTTTCTGACAAGCTGGGCTGGAGACTGGATTAATCTGTGGGCTGGAGACTGGATTAATATGCTGGGGGAGATCTTACCAGCTGCAGAGTGTGGATTGTGACACAGATCGCTGCCAGCAAGGTGTGGGGGGTTCTCTGGCCTCCTCTGAGGCTCCATCGGGATGGTGGACTCAGGTCGGAAGTTGCTCTCGTGGTCCATGGAGTGCAGGGGGTTCAACGGGGAAAGCTGGGTTTCTGCTCTGCCGGGTGTACCTGTGTCTGAGGCTCAAGCATTCCCTGGGTTTGAAATACTCTCCTCTGAAGGGCGGGTCTCTGCAGGGCGGGTCCTTGTAGGCTGGGTTTCTGACAAGCTGGGCTGGAGACTGGATTAATCTGTGGGCTGGAGACTGGATTAATATGCTGGGGGGAGATCTTACCAGCTGCAGAGTGTGGATTGTGACACAGGATCGCTGCCAGCAAGGTGTGGGGGTTCTCTGGCCTCCTCTGAGGCTCCATCGGGATGGTGGACTCAGGTCGGAAGTTGCTCTCGTGGTCCATGGAGTGCAGGGGGTTCAACGGGGAAAGCTGGTTTCTTGCTCTGCCGGGTGTACCTGTGTCTGAGGCTCAAGCATTCCTGGGTTTGAAATACTCTCCTCTGAAGGGCGGGGGTCTCTGCAGGGCCAGGTCCTTGTAGGCTGGGTTTCTGACAAGCTGGGCTGGAGACTGGATCTAATCTGGGACTGGGAGACTGGATTAATATGCTGGGAGAGATCTTACCAGCTGCAGAGTGTGGATTGTGACACAGATCGCTGCCAGC
>JAJIBD010027100.1:0-57404 GCA_021461705.1 Cryptotis parvus | reverse complement strand
ACTTGATCACTTGATCACTTGAATCCTGTTACTCATCGATTTGCTCGAGCGGGCGCCAGTAACATTTCCATTGGACCCTATCACGTGCCAATGTAGCCCAATGGCATCTGGTTGATTCAGGAATATGAAGAGCCTCAAACCGTTCCTTCAGGGTCTTAACAAGGGAAGTCTGACCATCTTGTAGGTGGGCGGCCACGTGATCTTTTGACATCCCGTGGGATCCAGTCGGTAACGGCTCTAGTCCAGCGGTTGTCTCCAAATCGCATTACATGTCCAGCCCATCTGATTTTCGATGCCTTGGCAAACGAGACAGCGCCCCTGGATTCTGGAATAGCGACGGAGGTCAGAACTCCGGATTCCCTCTCTCACTTGAGTGAGACGTGATATTCCAAGCATAGCTCTTTTCGATGCCTCTCTGGGGAGACCCGAATAGCATTCTCATCCTGCTTTCGTAGGGCCCAGGTCTCTGAGGCGTGTTAATGCAGGGAGAACGGTGGAGTCGAAGAGATGTGCCCGGAGCCGGAGGTTCTTTGTCCTTTTAGCTATTTCTTCGATGCCTTTGAAGGCATTCCATGCCGCTCTTCCTCCTGCGCAGCTCAGGTTTTAGGTCGTTCATCATGTTGACTTCTCGACCTAGGTACACATAACTGCTGCATTCAGAGATGTTTGTTCCATTGAGAGTGAAATGGGGCCTCTGGAACTAGTTCATTTCTCATGAACATAGTTTTCTTCAGATTCAGCTGTAGACCTACCTTTCCACATTCTCGGTCAAAGTCAGCCAGCATTTGTGCCGCTTGGCTAATGTTTGGTGTTATTAGAACGATGTCATCAGCGAAGCGGAGGTGGTGTAGTTGCCGACCATCTATCTTCACTCCCATTCCCTTCCCATTCCTAATTGTCTCATGATGTTCTCGAGGGTGGCACTGAAGAGTTTTGGTGAGATGGTATCACCCTGTCGAACCCCTCTTTTTGACATCAATGATCACTTCTTGTAGAATGGTGAGATCCTGGTGGTGAATCCGTAATACAGCTCACGGAGGATCTTGATGTATTGGGTTTGAACACCCTGTTTGGCTAGGGGCTTCGATGACTGCTTCAGTCTCCACAGAATCAAAGGCTTTCTGTAAATCAATGAACGTGAGACAGAGCGGCATCTTGTACTCCCCACAAACCTCAATGAGCTTGGTTACTGTGTGGATATGGTCGATTGTGCTGAATCCTTTCCGGAAACCTGCTTTGCTCGCATGGTTGTCCTTCATCTAGTGTTCTGCTAATCCTGTTCAGGATGACTCGTGTAAACAGCTTGTAGATGACAGACAACAGGCAGATGGGGCGATAGTTGCCGATGTCATGAATGTCTCCCCTTCTTGAACAGTAGAACTGTCCTGCTGGTTTTCCATTGGGAGGGCACCTTGCATTCGGACAGGTAGCGTGTGAAGAGCCGAGCTAGTGTATTGATGAGCACCGACGGCAGATTCTTCAGATGTTCGGGTCTGACTTTGTCTGGGCCTGGTGCTGTTCCCTTCTTTACCGATGAGATGGCATGTCTTATTTCAGAAGGGAGAACGTTGGGAATGACGTATCCATCCTGCGGAATTTGGTATGTGGGCAGGTGGATGTGGCTATCAAAGAGATTTGAGTAGAAGTCCTGGATAATCTTCTCCATTGCCTTTCTGGAAGATGTGATAGATCCATCAGGGCGGCGGAGGGCAGTCATCTTGGTCTTATAGTTGGCGAAGGACAGGCGGGCAGTGCGAATACTTTTCCCGGCTTCTGCTGCATCTTCCAGTATTTCTGCTCTTCTGTCTTTGAGGTCTGCTTTTATCGCTTCTCTGCACTGTTTAGCAAGCTTGGACGTTAGCATTTGGTCTCCTGAGGCTCGCGCCTTGCCACGTTGGCGAATGAGCTCGAGAGTTTCTGAAGACAAGCCGCCCTTTTGTGTTTTTCTCTCTCCGGCATTCTTCGCA
This sequence comes from Cryptotis parvus, assembly GCA_021461705.1. NCBI lineage: Eukaryota > Metazoa > Chordata > Mammalia > Eulipotyphla > Soricidae > Cryptotis > Cryptotis parvus. The sequence goes on along the minus strand of JAJIBD010027100.1, from coordinate 55,437 downwards.
CAATCATGGAGGTGCTGGAACCAGTCGGTTGTATTCTTCATCGATGTCATCAATGATGGTATCTTCCCATGTTGCCGCAATGGTGCTAAAGAGTTCCCAGTTGGTGGTCGCTCTGGGAGTTCTCTTCTTAAACTTTGCAGCCTTTTCTCCCCCATTGCGGGAAGTAGAATTTTGCACGAAGGAGACGGTGGTCCGATCCTGTCTGGAATTTGGGGACGACAGCAACATCGGTCAGACAAAACCGTCGATTGAAGATGATGTGGTCAATTTCATTGTGGAACTGTCCGCCAGGAGATTCCCCATGTCCAACGTTTCGCTTCAGCCTTCTGAAACTGTGAGTTCCCATGAATAGTCTTGGTGGACATGATGAACTCAGATAGTCTCTCACCCTGTTCGTTCCATTCTAGGCCATGGGTCCCATGTGGAGTTCTTCAGCCGATCTTCTCGGTCCTATCTTGGCATTAAAATCACCGACTATGATCTTGTAGAAGGTGTGATCTTTTTTTATAGAACTCCTCCAATTCCATGTAGAATTTCTCAATTTCATCTTCTTTGTATGTGGATGTTGGTGCATAGACAATGAAGATAGAAATTGCTGGCAGTGGCCCACATGTCCTCAAGTGTAATCGTCCTATTCGGTTTGTTAGGCATTCAAATGAATCAATGTTGACAGCCATGTTCGTGTTGACAAGGACACCAATGCCACCGACGCCTCTTTTTCATCACATGTTCCAAGGAACAATTCTTCTCCGGTGTCAAATATAGCATGATGCGACTGACGCCTCCCCGTCTCAGTCAGACCAATGATGTCGCATTTGATCTTTCTTGCTTGCAGCATCAGATCCTCAATATATGCTTCCGTTGCCAGTGTACGTGCATTGAAAGTACAGACAGTCATTTTAGTCCTTCTTCGTTTTGGCAGCCTAGGATAGCCGTGAAATTTTATCAGGCACTGCTTGTTTGCCTTTCTTACTGCTGCCGTATTAAGGGCTCTTTCGGGGTCAGGAAAATAAACATTTTTGTTACTGGGTTTGGCATATCGAACACGCATCGGACAGCTTGCCAGGCTCTGCCATGCGGGCACTATATTCTCATTGCTTTGTGGGGCTCTCTCAGAGGGGTGGGTAGAATATTTGTGGTAGTTTGGAGGTAAATCGGACGCGGCAGCTGCGCCGCTGCAAAAACGGGAAAAGCTGGTTTCTGCTCTGCCGGGTGTACCTGTGTCTGAGGCTCAAGCATTCCTGGGTTTGAAATACTCTCCTCTGAAGGGCGGGTCTCTGCAGGGCGGGTCCTTGTAGGCTGGGTTTCTGACAAGCTGGGCTGGAGACTGGATTAATCTGTGGGCTGGAGACTGGATTAATATGCTGGGGGAGATCTTACCAGCTGCAGAGTGTGGATTGTGACACAGATCGCTGCCAGCAAGGTGTGGGGGGTTCTCTGGCCTCCTCTGAGGGCTCCATCGGGATGGTGGACTCAGGTCGGAAGTTGCTCTCGTGGTCCATGGAGTGCAGGGGGTTCAACGGGGAAAGCTGGTTTCTGCTCTGCCGGGTGTACCTGTGTCTTGAGGCTCAAGCATTCCTGGGTTTGAAATACTCTCCCTCTGAAGGGGCGGGTCTCTGCAGGGCGGGTCCTTGTAGGCTGGGTTTCTGACAAGCTGGACTGGAGACTGGATTAATCTGTGGGCTGGAGACTGGATTAATATGCTGGGGGGAGATCTTACCAGCTGCAGAGTGTGGATTGTGACACAGATCGCTGCCAGCAAGGTGTGGGGGGTTCTCTGGCCTCCTCTGAGGGCTCCATCGGGATGGTGGACACAGGTCGGAAGTTGCCTCCGTGGTCCATGGAGTGCAGGGGGTTCAACGGGGAAAGCTGGTTTCTGCTCTGCCGGGTGTACCTGTGTCTGAGGCTCAAGCATTCCCTGGGTTTGAAATACTCTCCTCTGAAGGGCGGGTCTCTGCAGGGCGGGTCCTTGTAGGCTGGGTTTCTGACAAGCTGGGCTGGAGACTGGATTAATCTGTGGGCTGGAGACTGGATTAATATGCTGGGGAGATCTTACCAGCTGCAGAGTGTGGATTGTGACACAGATCGCTGCCAGCAAGGTGTGGGGGGGGTTTCTCTGGCCTCCTCTGAGGCTCCATCGGGATGGTGGACACAGGTCGGAAGTTGCTCTCGTGGTCCATGGAGTGCAGGGGGTTCAACGGGGAAAGCTGGTTTCTGCTCTGCCGGGTGTACCTGTGTCTGAGGCTCAAGCATTCCTGGGTTTGAAATACTCTCCTCTGAAGGGCGGTGGTCTCTGCAGGGCAGGTCCCTTGTAGGCTGGGTTTCTGACAAGCTGGGCTGGAGACTGGATTAATCTGTGGGCTGGAGACTGGATTAATATGCTGGGGAGAGATCTTACCAGCTGCAGAGTGTGGATTGTGACACAGATCGCTGCCAGCAAGGTATGGGGGTTCTCTGGCCTCCTCTGAGGCTCCATCGGGATGGTGGACTCAGGTCGGAAGTTGCTCTCGTGGTCCATGGAGTGCAGGGGGGTTCAACGGGAAAGCTGGTTTATATATTATATAATATAATACATATATTGGTATATATTATATAATATAATATATGGTATATATTATATAATATAATACAATGTATACATTATATTATACAATGTATGTAATATAAAATGTATATATTATATAATATAATTATATATAATGGGGATTGTAATCATTATTGTTGAGATTAGTAAAAATACTACTAATACCATTAACTCTACAAAATAATTATCAAGTATAAAGCAAGCATTGAAAAATCTGTTCTAGAAGAGCACAAGAACATATTTTCAATATATGTAAGGAATTTCATATTATAGCACTAATATAAAAATTAGAGAACTTTCTCTGGAAATTCCATTATGTTCTCTTATCACATTCTTAAAAGATATGCAAAAATCTTCAAATTGAAAATATAAGTAAACATGCTTTGTGAAATTCAATGAAATACTCTCAGCGTGGTAATAGTATTCTATGTATATAATATAACAAAGCCAGAATTGTAATATTAATTTCTTAATTATTAATTTTGAAAGGAAAAAGAAGAATATGTACTTTGGGTGTAGTAGAACTCTTAACAGCTGTATCAATTGATTCAAAAAATAAAAGTTATAGGTCTGAAGAAAAAGTATAATAAATACGGTGTTTGCTTTACATACAGCTGACTCTGATTCAATCCCTGGAACCAAATATGGCTTGTTGAGTCCTTCCACGGGTCATACCTAAGCACAAAGCCTGGGGGTAGGCCCCGAGTGTAGCCAGTTATGAACCTCCCCGCTAAGAATAAAAAAAAAATAATAAAGTTAGGGCTTATTTCAAAAAGAAACAAGCACAATATCTAGTAGCTATATTTAAACTTTAGTAGCATTTTATAATAAAATTTTAGGAGTAATATTTTCTTCTTTATAAATTTATGAATGACAATATTTATTATATTTATTTGACATTAATGATACTTTTATTATTCTACTTGATAAGCTCTAATCAGCAGAAATGGCCATGATACAATAATATAGGAAAATTAATATGTCTAAAAAATTCATCTGTGTTTGTTTGAAGTTAACGCAAAATCTTAAGTTTAAACTAAAGCAAAGAACGAAGAAAATAATTAAAGAAGTGGTAATATGATGCTGCCATCTCATGGCTAAATATTCATAAAATAACAATTTTGTTTTATAAATTCAATTGTCAAATTAAAAACTTCTGATAGTTTAGAAAAATTGTTCAATTTTTACTTTATTTAAATAACTCTTAAAGCACACTTTATGACAAAAAAATGTAAATGTTTATTTTTATAATTACAGGATAGTCTTACCAGACATTGAATTTTAAGTTGGCACATCTTTGCACACATGTGTACTTGAAAAAAAAGTACACTTCCAGTTTTTGTGAATACCATGGTTTTAGTTGAAAAATTAACACATTTGATATTAATATTCTCTTTATAAGAAATAAATCTTTCTCATTGATGAAAGTACTTCTTCATTGTCTTTATTTTTAAGAAATTCATTATGATGAATTTTTCTATGAATTTCCTGAGGATTTTAGTTAATTTTGCTGCATCTGAATGCCTGGGATTATGTAATTTCCCTTGTATGAAAAATAAATTTTAATTAAAATTTCTTACCCAGATGTGTTTATGGTCCCCAACCCAGGCTGAGTCCACTGGGGCATCCTGAGGGGAATAAGGGAGCCCATTGCCCACCCAAACAGAGCCCCAGCAGCTGAACATCTCCAAACTCACAATAGTCACCATTTTCAAGGCTGGATTCAACTTCTCAAACGTTTTACATCCAGAAATTAATCTGTTGAAAAACTTAAACATGCAGATTTTGTGTCCTAAATCTCCAAGCTTTCAGGAATCAGGGATGGGCTACTTCCACCTGCCCCCAATCTCCCTGTTCTTCCAAAAGGCCCAGAAGTCATGCCCCTACTCACAAACCACCACCCATTCAAAAATTTAACTCAAGCTTTACCATCCAGATAAAATTTTTGGAATTCCTGGACTTCAGAGCTGCATTCGTAGCCACACAAGATCTCAAGCTCTACAATACTGATATATATATATGTATATATATCAGTATTGATATATATCAGTATATATTCATATATATATACGGATATATATATTCATATATATGTATTCATATATATATGTATATATACTGACATATTGAGTAACACACCACATTTAACGAGATGTAAAGTAGAAGATAACCAATAGTAAAATGTATACACACAATGCCTATATTGTAACAATCACAATCAATCACAATCACAATCTTCCCGTTAATCATCTATTTGCGAGGGCACCAGTAATATCTCAATATGTCCTGTCCATGCTGTAGAGCCAAGGGGCTTGGTACAGGAACATAAAGAACAGCCCCGCGGGTTCATCAATAAAGGCTTTATTTGGAGGTGTTTATAGAGTAGCCTCCCACGGCAAGCTAGCAAGCTGCTCGTGTTGTTTTGATATGCCAAATGCCAGTAACAATTATATTGTAACAACATAACAGTAATTTGTTATAAAAGACATAATGGCTCCATGGTGAGATTAAACAATCTTCACTAGCTTTCATCTAAGAAAAGATTTCTTTTATCATTTTTAGCAAACTCTATAACAAGTAGTTAAAATAAATTATTGAGGGTCTGCTATAGGTGCAGACTTAAGGTGTAGTTTGGAAAATTGGAAATAATGTTGTTGGGAAGTTGCAATGGCAGCAGGATCGGGTTAAATATTGAATGCTTATAACAAATTAGCATGAACAATTTTGTTAAAAAATTAAGTGGAAGCCCACTAAGTTCAATAAGTGAAAGCAGTGACACAGATGGCCCGATTTGGTGGTGGTAAGGACATTTTTATTATTCTTGCTCTGAGATATCTGTAAGATAATTCCAATGCCTTATTTGTATTATCTATAACTTCTTTCATCTTGACATATTTACCATTTTTGTGCAAATGACTTTTCAACTATACACTGTAAATGTCTCTAATGTAAATATCTCTAGTGTAAATGCTAAAAAAGAACATATTGTATATGTCCTCTGCAGATTATTGATTAAAATAACATGGAAAAACCTAAAACTCAATTATGCTGATTTTACCTATTTTGCTATGAATGAATTTTTTCTATGAATGAAAATAGCAAAAAAAACAGCTATTTTCAACAAAATTAATATGTACAATTTTAAACACTGTATATATACACTATAAGGTGCCATTCTTATTTATCTTTAAACAACGACAAAAATAAAGCCTGATTTCTTCTAGGTGAGTTGTCAGTCAAGAGTCTAGAAGATGTATAATTTACACTTTCACTTAGTTCCTCTACTCCAACACATCCAAAGCAACGCACTACTTACATAACCCACTGCAAATAGATAAGAGAGGAATCTCTTCCCTTTAGCCTAGCTAACACATTACTCGTAAAAGGTAAGACTGACTCATACCTCTGAAAATTTAGTCATGCTCTATACTTACTCAAGAAGATATTCAAAGTCATACTTATACACATAATATACTAAACACAGTACTGACAAAACCAAACTCATGAAACATCCTGCATAGTTACAAGCTGGATACTTGCATATAAATATCATCAAACATGTAAAAATCCCCTACATTGTTAAATTAGTTTAAGATGTCAGGTGCTGTTGATGTGTTCAGCTAGTTATTAACTATTCCAACGTTGTACTATCTTTAGATTTAAATGATTGTGATTTGATACCCTAATATTAATATAAAAATTTCAATAAACAAGAGTTTGAAAGTCATCTATTTATCAGTGACTATTATCTTCAGGGTCACAATATAGTAAAAACAAGCCAGAAGTAAACCCTGCACACCACTGGGTATGCCCCTCAAACACAAATAAACAAAAAATTATTTAATTGTCCTTTTATATTTACCTATGTTCCTGTATTGGTTTTTTTTTCTATTTTTTTTCTTTTGCTGTACTTGATGATGATCAGGGCCTACCCCTGGCTCTGTACTCAAGGATAACTCCTAGAGGTGCTTGGGGGACCTTGAGATGCTGGGGATGGAACCTAGGTCAGTCATGTGCAAGGAAAGCGCCCCCCCCACCTCTCATCAGCCTCACTTCTTTCTGATCCAGCTTTAGTTTCATGACTGCCAAGTTTGTCCTTCAGAACTGACACTTAACTCCTGCAGTAATTCAAGACTCCTTAGCAAAACAAGCCAGGTCACTTGACTCTTCTCTCCATGAGCCAAATTCTGTATGCAATGATTCTAATGCTTTAACCATTATTTCCATATATTATTTCTTAATCATAAGTTAACATCAAAATACAAATCATACAGGTTCTATCTGATGCCCATCATCCCAGTGAGCCTAGCTGGAAGCCAGAGATACCCACACATCATGCGTTCAGTAATTCTCCACATTAGACACCATAGTTCCTCAGAACTCCATCCAAGTGAAAACCTGATCTTTCCCCTATAAGTTTCATCATAAATGCTCAAGATGAGAGCTTTTCTACTGATAGTATACCACCTACATGGCAGAGCCTGGCAAGCTACCTGTGTTTTATTTGTTATGCCAAAAACTAGTAATAATTATGGACCTCGATTCCATGACCTGAAGAATGGTTCGAGGCTCTTCCTGTTCCTGGAACAAGCAGATGCCCTTGAGCTACACTTGCTTTGCAACAGGACATATAGAGATGTTACTGGTGCCTGCTCAAGCAAATCGATGAACAATGGGAAGACAGTGATACAGTGATACAGTGAATGTAATTATGTATAATATTGGTCAAAGAGGACAAATGTAGTACAGCAAGATGCTTTGTTTTAAAATTGCCATCAGTCAATTATTGTACATTGATCTAAAACCAGATAGTATTTCAATCAGGGAGAGTTTTTTTTAACACTGAGTATTAGTATGCAGTGATTTTTATCAATACAGAGTAGTATCATAAAATAAATCTGGTATATCCTATATATTTAAATTATATTACACATAAAATACCATAATACATTTTAATAAAATTAAACTGAATCTAAGGTTACAGCATTGTATTTGTAACCCATTCTCTATTCTTAGTACCACATACCCTGGAGAGAAAAAGTGTTAAATTTATATTGGATATTTTTAGCCAGATGGCAACTAAATAGTCAGATATTTTAGATGAGTACTGAGACATCTGTTGTCAGTATTGCATTGCTTAAAACAATTCAGTTTGTTGCTAGAGACAAGTTATCCTTCTATGAAATATCTCCCATAGTTGAGATTTATACTACTATATTTTGTATGAATTAAGAGATGTTACTGGTGCCTGCTAGAGCAAATCGATGAACCACAGGAGACAAGTGATACAAGTGAATTATAATTGGTATCACCCATATTAACAGCATATATCATTTTGCAAAATTTTATATTATAACACAGATGCTCATTGATTACATGCCTGAGTAAAATGACAATTGCACTTTGTGCGGTCTCTAATGTAAGTGCTAAAAAGAGAACATGTTGTATATGTCCACTCTAGATTAATGATTAAAACAGCATGGAAAAACCTAAAACTCAGTTGATTCTGATTTTACCATTTAACAGCTATTATCAACAAAATTAATTTGTACATATTTAAATAATCAACTAAAAATAATCATTGACAAAATACTGCAGGGACTGGAGAGATATAGCACAGCAGAGCAGGTAGGGGCATATCTAGAGCTTTGCTGCCCCAGGTTTTACCCTTCATATGCCATATGGTCCTCCAATCCTATTAGCACTAATTCTTTTTTTGAATATATTTTATTATACCACCATGAAATAAGCAATTACAAGAATGTACATGTTTGGGTTTTGGCCATACAGTGTTCCAGCACCCATCCCCTCCACCAGTGCCCATTTTCCACTACCACTGTCCCTGATTCCCTGCCCCTCCCCCTAGCCTGCCTCTATGGCAGGCACTTTATCCCTTTTCTCTCTTACACTTTCTCTCTCTCTTTCTCTCTTCCTTCTTTTACATATTGTGGATTGTAATATATATATTACAATATATATTATATGATATAATATATATTACAATATATATTATATATAATATATTATATATATATATATACACTCAGAGGTTATATTGTATCTTTTTGCCTGTATTTAATGCTAAGTTCTATGTGGTAAAAACACTTTCAACAATTATTGGCACACTGTTCCCTTCTCTGTTTTACTTAACCTATGCTCCCACACAGTTGTGGTAATTTCTACCTTTGACAAGACCTCCTGATCCACCTTTCACCTGACCTTGGATATTGGTATCATAATATGTACATATATATATATATATATATGTGTGTGTGTATGAAAAAAATATATATGTCATGCAAATAAATGCGGTTATTCTATATCTTTCTCTCTCCTTCTGGCTTATTTCACTTAACATGATCCTCTCCATGTCCATCTATTTATAGGCAAACTGCATATCTAAGAGTAACTGCTGAGTATCACCAGGTGTGGCCCCCAAAACAAACAAAAATTATAGTGTCTTTATATGACAATGTTTTAATTCTCAACATTTTGCTGACATACATACAACAAAGAAGAAAATATAGAAAAATTCATGAAACTACAGGAAGATTTCTGTGTCCACTGAGATAGGCCCTTTCACTCCCTCTCTGTACGATTAAAATACCCTGACCTCTAGAAAACAGGGAGAATAAATTATAAAAAAGTAAAGAAAGTCAATGTATGAAACTCTAGTTTGAGGATGAAACAATGGTCAGCTTTTTATGTTTCATCTCTACCATCATATTAACTAATAAAATAAAAGTAGAAGACAACATCATAAAATTACTTCTATATCACAATAGAGGATAGTATCTCTCTAAACCTACAGTGGGCAAAAGACTGATTTCAAATAGAACCAAAAAAGGATTAATCATTAAAGAAAACAAAAGGCCTGCGAGTTGGACTAAAACAAATACTAAGGACAATTTGAGTAAAACAAAAGAAAATGGAAAAGTAAAATTTCTAATAAAATAGTAGCACTAGGTAGAGGGAAAAAGTTTTTTGCAAACTTTGAAAACTATAAACGTCCATTTAAGCTATAAATTTCAAATATTATATCAAATTATTTATTTGTAAATTTATAATATTATTTCAAATACATAAGTTTCAAATGTATATTTAAAAAGAACAGAATTGTGACAAAAGCAGGACACAGCATTGAGTGTTCATAAAAGAGCAATAGCGATTTAGTAATAAACAAATAAAAGATACAGTAGCCAGTAATTAATTCTTTTGGTAATTGAAATGCAAATTCCGTAAAATAATCACTCTCAAAATAAGGATTCCATGACTTTGATGTCAATTAAATAAATTAAAATCTAAACAATAAACTGTTTTCATATAAGCAATTTGTTTTACACTAAAAAATTAGTTTTTAAATCAATGATAGATGTCATTCAAATCAACAAGTATGAATTTTAAATGTTTATTTTTATAACATTTTCAAGGTATGTTAGGTTTGTTTAACAAAATTAATTACTTTTATCTTTACTAGATAGATTCTGATAAAATAGACTTTAGATGAAAAACTACAGTCTACATTTTGGGTTCAACACCTGGTAGACGTCATTATCACTATCACTATCGCTATCACTATCACTATCTTCCCATTCATCATGAATTTGCTCCAGTGGGCTCCAGTAACAACTCCATATGTCGTGTCTCATGGTAGTAGAGCCCAAGGGCATCTGCTCGCTCCAGGAACATAAAGAGCCTCAAACCATTATATTAGGTCATAGGAATGACCTAACATAATTGTTACTTGTATTTGGCATATCAAATATGACAGGGGCAGCTTTCCAGGCTTGCCGTGCGGGTGGCATACTCTTGTAGTCACCTCTAAATCCAGCATTTATTTATGAACCATGTGGCTGCAAGTGGCAGCGCAAGCCAGGCTGTGATAGTCTCGTCTGCTGGATGGAGTTCTGATGAGAGGGAGGTCCAGATGTGGAAAATGGAGGCCCTCATGGAGTAGGGGGTCATCTGGCTTGTTGTGAGGCTCTGCTGGGGTGACAGGCCAGGGCTAGAACCTGCCATCCCCTCCCGGGCGCCTCGTAAGTGGCTGGGCACAGGGAGAGCTGGTAGCAGCTCTGCTCCATGTCTGTGAGTCTCTGGATCAGCATACCTGGGCCAGATTGAAAAAAAAAACACTGCTGCAGGGTGGGTGTCGATGATCCAGGCTGTGATAGTCTTGTCTGCTGGATGGAGTTCTGACGAGAGGGAGTTCCGGATGTGGAAAATGGCAGCCCTCATGGAGTGGGGGGGTCGTCTGGCTTTTTGTGTGTGGGGGGAGTCGTCTGGCTTGTTGATGATGTCATTATAGCTAGTAATATTTATTTTTCCCCAAATGCAGAATACTCGAGCAGCATTTGAGTCTAAATGAAATACTTCAAATTTTAGTTCATCACCCACATTTATCTCCAGAGTTTGACACTGCTCAGCTGACATCTGCTCAGGTTTAGGAATGGAGGCATGAAAACACCCATGGACTAAATAGCCAATGTGGCTGATGGACATTTTATTAAATGTATCCATAAGCTTTTGCCCTGGCTCAGGGCAGAAAATAACAAAATCTGCTTCAATGTTGAGATGAATGTATCTTTGACCATCATAAATATCTCCCAAATCACCCACTACTTTGATGTTATCATATGCCACAGGGACACCTAAAAGGTCAGGACCGCACTCTCACATCTTAACTTTCAGTAGTGTTCCTAAATAAAAACTTTTCCACCACCAAGACAAATTTAGGGACAGAGTGTACATAAAAAAAAAAAGAGTTGAAAGCAAGAAGGGTCTGTGGGGTTGGGTAGAGATAACTGTTGTATTTAGACAGAGCCAAACTAAAATGGTTTCCCCTTTTTAGACCACTGGAGTGATTCTCGGTGGAGGGCAACACTTGTTCTAATTAGAGGAAGTATTGGGGTAGGGTATTTGGGAAGCCAAGAGTAGTTGTTACAATCACTGGCAAAGTCAGGATGGGGATGAGTGGCATGGTTTAAAGGCACTTGCATGGCAAAAAATAAAAGAAAATAAAATAAGCTTAACCCTAAAGGATCTGCGTAAAGTGATCAAGCCTTTGGGAAAGCAATTCACAGCACTGGACTGAAGTGACCATCGATCCAGCCACTCAAAGACATATAATTCAACCCTGGTAGACGTAGACTCTAATATCATGAATATTTTCTTTCCATAAAGCAAAATTGTAACTGAATAGCTATAGCTTTCAATTAGTCACATACATTCAATAATAGAAAATTGATATTATAGATGAATTGTTGCAAACTGAAAGTGCCAATTGCTTAAAAGCATTCACTGAATATATTGAAGAATGGCATGTATAATTAAATTTCTGTGTCAGGAGAAAAGAAGCATTTTAAATGCTTTCATTATTGTGATAACTATACATTTTCAAATGGAATACAGTATCAAACTTTGTAGTAACATTTCTGATTTTTTCCTCACTCAGAACAGCATTGTCAAATTATAGTTAATAACCCATTTTGAATCCTTTAAATTATAGAGGGAATGATGTAAGTTAATGTGCTCTCTTACCTTTTTAACATTTCTTAAGTATTATTCCTAAGTTTTTAAAAAGCAAAAAAAAACTGTGTTTCAGTTACTTCAAAAGTAACTTTATATCAACTTTACCAGAAATAAAAAATTTCTTTAAATTACTTCTAGTAAAATAGATTTGAAGTGTAGAACAAGCAGTATCTATAAACATAGAACTCAATTTAACTCAGGAGAAGTTTATTTAAGAAAAAATAAAAGTGTTACATTTTGGAAATACACAATATACTAGGATATGGTGCCATTTTTTTTCTCTCTTCAATTATCCACTTTATTGCAGAACACATTTTAATGTGACTTTTTAATCTCACCATTCATATTACATGAGAAGACCTTTCTGCATTTTCCTAACCACTTTGCAAATTCAGAGAATTATGCTTTAAAGTGATCAAGTCATGCTTACATGAGGAAAAAGAGTTCATGATCCTTAAGAAGAAGCTGTCCAGAAAATTAAGCTTTGCTCTGGTTTAGGCACAAGATGGAAAATAAGACTGCTGGAAAGTAAATAGAAACCCTAACACTAAAGTCAGCATACTAAGACTGTCGGAACAATAGTCTGAGAAGCACAGTTTTCCCAGTTCAACTATGACATGTTCTGGATATCCACAAACTATTGAATTAACATAATAAGTGGCCAATGTCCTCTGAAATATTAATATGTCCCACAAAAGGAAAAATTACGAAAATATATTCCAATTTTCAACTAATACTACTGCAAACAAGTAAATTTTCACTAAAGAGAACTTCAAAGGTAAAAATTACAAGTGTAGGTGTAGTGAGAGAGAGAGTTGTGGGTAAGGTGCATGCTTGCAATGTAGCCTATTGAGGTGCAATTTCTACAACTGCATATGACACCCAAGACTCTGCAAGAAGAGATCCTTGACTACTGAGCATGGCCCCAAAATAAAAATTCCTAAATATGTACATGATAAAAAGACCATATGGGAAAGGTCTATCAGATAGATAGAGAGAAGCGGAGAAATAATAGAAGATGCAGCAGAAGCCGGGAAAAGCATTCTGCAATGCCTGGCTGTCCTTCACCAACTCTAAGACCAAGATGACTGCCCTCCAACGTCCAGAAAGGCAATGAAGAAGATTATCCATGACTTCTACTCATATCTATTTGATAGCCACATCCACCTGCCCACATACCAAATTCCTCAGGACAGATATGCCGTTCCCAATGTTCTCCCTTCTGAAATCCAATAGCCATTTCATCGGTAAGAAGGGAACAGCACCAGGCCCAGACAAAGTCAGACCCGAACACCTGAAGGATTTGCCGTTGGTTCTCATCAATACACTGGCTCAGCTCTTCACATGCTACCTGTCTGAATGCAAGGTGTCCTCCAATGGAAAACCAGCAGGACAGTTCTACTGTTCAAGAAGGGAGACACAAGATTAGCAACTATCGCCCCATCTGTCTGTGTCCTGTCAACTACAAGCTGTTCAGGAGTCATCATGAACAGGGACGGGGCAGAACATTAGATGAAGTACAACCATGTGAGCAAGCTGGCTTCCGGAAAGGATTCAGCAAAATCAACCATATCTACATGGTAACCAAGTTCATTGAGGTTTGTAGGCAGTTCAGATGCCACTCTTTTTCATGTTCATTGATTTAAAAGAAAGCCTTTGATTCTGTTGAGAATGAAGCGGTTGTCGAAGCCCTAGACCAAGAGAGCATTCAAACCCAATACATAAGATCCTTCATGAGCTGTATTATGGATTCACCACCAGAATTTCACCATTCTACAAGGTAGTGATCATTGACATCTTAAGAGGGGTTAGGCAGGGTGATACCATTTCACCAAAACTCTTCAGTGCCACCCCGAGAACGTCATGCAAGAATTAGAATGGGAAGAAATGGAAGTGAAGATAGATGGTCGGTGACTACACCACCTACGTTTTTGCTGAAGACATCGTTCTAATAACACCAAACATTAGCCAGGTGGCACAAATGCTGGCTGACTTTGACCAAGAATGTGGAAAGATAGGTCTACAGCTGAATCTGAAGAAAACTATGTTAATAAAAAAATCAACTAGTTCCTGAGGCCCCATTCACTCTCAATGGAACAGGCATCTATGAATGCAGCAGTTATGTGTACCTAGGTCAAGAAGTCAACATGATGAACGACCTAAAACCTGAGCTGCGCAAGAGGAAGAGAGCGGCATGGAATGCCTTCAAAGGCATCGAAGAAATAGCTAAAAGGACAAAGAACCTCTGGCTCCGGGCACATCTCTTCGACTCCACCATTCTCCCTGCATTAACATACACCTCAGAGACCTGGGCCCTACAAGAGGAGGATGAGAATGCTATTTGGGTCTCCCAGAGAGGAATCAAAAGAGCTATGCTTGGAATACCACGCCTCACTCAAGTGAAAGAAGGAATCTGGAGTTCCAACCTCCGTAGCTATTCCAGAATCAGGGACACTGTCTCGTTTTCCAAGGCACCGAAAATCAGATGGGCTGGACATGTAATGTGATTTGGAGAGAACCGCTGGACTAGAGCCTTTACTGACTGCATTCCATGGGATGTCAAAAGATCACGTGGCCGCCCCCTACAAGATAGTCAAACTTCTTCGTCTAGACACTGAAGGAACGGTTTGAGGCTCTTTGTATTCCTGAAGCAAGCAGATGCCATTGGGCTACACTGGCACGTGATAGGGTGAAATGGAAATGTTACTGGTGCCCGCTCGAGGAAATCAGTGAACAACAGGATGTCTAGTGATCTAGTGATCTATCAGATAGAAGAGCACAATTCTACTCCTAAGTGTCTTTCTAAAAGAAATTTAAGGTGAGAGGAGTTTGGGTCACATCCAGTGTTGTTCAGGCTTGCTTACCTCTAGATCTGTGTTCAGGGATCACTTCAGTGGTGTACAGGATACCATGAATGTTACCAGAAAAAGCTCCAAGGATTAAACCAGGATCAACCACATGCAAGAAACATGCCTTGATTTTATGCCTCTGACCCTCTAATATATTTGTACATATGTAAACATGCATATATATACATACATATAATTTATATGCACAACAATATACTCAGCAATTATAGGGAATATAAAGTTAATACTTATATACTTTTACTGGTCTGGGTGCCACAGCCAGGTGTTAGGACTCAGTGCTTGGAGGTTGGTTCTAGTGATACTCAATGAACTAGAGAAACGTGGGTTTGCATGTATATAAATCACACGTGCCATCCTAAAGGCCCAATAGTGTTGCAGGACACCTAAAAGCCTAGGCCTCTGCATCTGCCCTGGATTGCCTCCTGTAGGTCACTCCATAGATAAGGGGTAGTCTAAATGTGGCAGTTTATCTGACCATGTATTCTGTACTAGCTGGTATAAATATTCTCCCATGCTACCACAATCATAGTGGGACTAGCTAGATCTTACCAGCATATTTGCCTGGCCACGTTGGATCTCTAAGTAATTAGACCAGAGAGAAATGCTGTTTGCCTCCAAGCAAGCAAGCATGGCTCCCTGATAACTCAAAGGCAACTAAAATACAAAACTACCGTGAAGTAGACGGGAACTCTTGTGAAGGCTTGGAGAAATATTTAACTGGCATTAGTATTAGTCTTTTGTACAGAGACATGCCATCTCAGATACCCTCTTCTCTACCCTATAAAGGTAATTTCAGGCAGATCTTGGCTCAAGACATTAGGTGAGGTGCTGGGAGAAATTACCTGAGGGCATTTGATCTTTCCTGCCAGGGGAAGTTACATTTAGCTTATAGCTCCTCCCAGCTCTGCTAGGTGTCTTTGAATTAGCTCTGGGTCCTTGTAAACAGCCAGAAGGTCTCCTGAAGTTGCTACATTTCTATAGAGCTATTTTTTTTTGTTTTCATCTCTAGATAGCCCAGCCCAGAATGGGCTGGGCTGGGGAG
The DNA here is from genome assembly GCA_021461705.1 of Cryptotis parvus. NCBI lineage: Eukaryota > Metazoa > Chordata > Mammalia > Eulipotyphla > Soricidae > Cryptotis > Cryptotis parvus. The sequence continues at coordinate 39,413 of JAJIBD010027100.1, read as the reverse complement.
TTTGGGAGGATTTCTAGCTATAAAATAAGCTGCAAGAAGAAAGAAGCTCTCTCTCTTTTTCCCCCTTTTTTGCCATTTCGGCTTCTCTTAATGTTTTGCTTCTCCGTTCTCTCCATTCTCTGTTGGGCCTCAACACGTGGCGGCAGCCATCTTGGCCTACACCTGGCTGGGGCTTAGCTGGGAACCCAGAGTCCGGAGGTTTTCCCTGCTCTTGGATTCTATATTGGAACCTGTGATGGTAAAGTCCTTTTAAAAGTGCATCGGATTGGGGCCGGGCGATAGCCCAGCGGGTAGGGCGTTTGCCTTGCATGTGGCCGGCCCATGCCGGCCGGGTTCGATACCCGGCATCCCATATGGCCCCCTGAGCACTGCCAGGAGTAATTTCTGAGTGCAGAGCCAGGTGAAACCCCTGAGCATTGCCGGTTGTGACCCAAAAAGCAAAAAAAAAAAAAAAAAAAAGTGCATCGGATTCCTGAGTCTTCATCCATTTCCCGCTAGCCCGGAGGTGAGAAGGGAACTCGCTTCCAGGCACTGTCAGTGACCCTGGCGGCACTCCCCTACACAATAGAATCAATGTTTTTAGTGAAAAACATAAAACACAGTATTATAATCATTATAAAAGAAGGGATGTCTTTAAATGTAAAGACTAAATTGAAATCTTATTTTTAATTAATTTAAATAAATACACAAAAAGTATTATACCAGATATGTAAAGATAATCAATGATTTATATATAATCCTAGATTATATATAAATCATTGATTTATTTTCACTTTTTTAAATGAGAAGAAGTAATCCTAGATTACTTTCCAGAAAAAAAATTAAATAGTTTAAGAAAAGATTTGAATAGTTACATACACAAACTCACAAACGTGTGAGCAGATGTCTAATTGTACTTCCTAAGAAATGTTTTTTACTTTTGAAATGAGAAGAAGATACTTTTTTAGGGACGAAAATTTTGAGGAATGACTGAAAATCAAGTCTATCACTGCAAGTAAGTATAAAGTTTTACTAGTATAACAGATGTTGGAAAACTTTGTGTAAATCATCACAAAACTTAAGGATAAGTAGAGGGAATAAAGACCCACAAAAACAGAGTGATGAGAGGAGATAAAGTATTATGCATGATCACTTGATCACTTGAGATCCCATCATTCGTCGATTTGCTCAAGAGGGCAACAGTAATGTTTCAATTTGTCCCTGTCATATGCCAGTGTAGCCCAATGGCATCTGCTTGCTCCAGGAATATGAAAAGCCTCAAATTGTTCATTCAGGGTCTTGAAGAAGATGTCTGACCATCTTGTAGGTGGGCAGTCTTACCATGATAGGGCATGCATGATACCCTGTCAGTAAAGTAATGCAAACCAAGATTAGTACTGGAAATTTCGAGAGCTAAGAGACAGAGACAGAGAGAGAGAGAGAGAGAGAGAGAGAGAGAGAGAGAAAAGTGTCTGCTGGGGTGGGCAGAGGAATACTGGGGCATTGGTGGCAGAAAATGTGCACCAGTGAAGAAGCAAGTGTTAGAAAATTTCATGACCCAAACTCAATTATGAAAGCTCTGTAACTGTATATCTCATGATGATTCAATAAAATAAATAAAAGGGACTAAAATTTTTAAGCATTGAGTATTACAATAAATGCAATGAAAAATGAAATATGTAAAACAAACGATGAAAATACTGAGCAATAGCTACAGCTTTAATGAACTGAGAATGATTATCAATGAGCTGATATCAAGTTTGACTCTGTTCAGGAGGAGGGTACACTTACTATTTAACAATTAACTTAAGTATCACTTCACTTGTCACTTGTCTTCCCATTGTTCATCGATTTGCTCGAGCAGACACCAGTAACGTCTCCATTCGTTGGGAATGAGGTTCATATTGTTACTGTTTTGGCATATCAAATACACCATGGATAGCTTGCCAGGCTCTGCCAGGCTCTGTATGTACTTAAGTATAATAAGAAAATTTTATGTGATAGTTCTACATGAAGAGAAACAAGATTTAACATTTCAGAGAAGTAGAGAGGCAACGTATATCAAGTAGAAAACTAAGAATTATAGAAGCAAACATTTATCCTTGAGCAGTTATGATAGCAAAAATTTAGCATAGATATTTCTCAAATTCTCCAAAAGAGATGGGTCAGGAAGTCAAAGTCCATTTAAAACACAGAAAAATTCAGCACCAACATCCTCATTAAAATTTGTTGGCTGATCGGAGGCGATAGTCCAGCGGGTAGGGCGTTTGCCTTGCATGCGGCCAGTCTGTGCCGGCCTAGGTTCGATCCCTGGCATTCCATATGATCCCGGAGCACCGCTAGGAGTAATTCCTGAGTGCAGAGCCAGGAGAAACCCCTGAGCATTGCTGGGTGTGAACCCCCCCAAAAAGCAAAAAAAAAAAATTGGCTGTCAAGTCAACTTGCGTATTCAGGCAACTGCAGTATATATAGGGAGTACTTTGTGCAATGCTGTTAGAGCAACACCACTGTTTTGGGATAATCAACTGTTCCCTATGAATAGCCCATGGTCTTTTGAGCCAAAGAACCCAGAAATCACTAACAAAAGAAATGACACTATGCTTTCTGGTAGTCTGGGGAAGCTAATCTGAGAACAATCAGTGAAATGTCAAGAAACTGTTTTGAGCTCTAAGTTTTAGGTAACAAACAAAGAAACAAAGCACAGTTAACACAAAAGACCTCCAAGACATTCAAAGCGTTTTAAAGAATAGCTGTAAGTACTCTAGGTGGACATTTTATCTTTAAGAGCTACAAAACACACAAAATAAAGAAAAACCTAAGTAAAATTATGAGAAACAATTACAAGGTAGCAAACAACCTTTTGATTCTTTTTATTTATTTTTCTAAGGAAGGAAAAAAGTACTGTATATTATGTTCTATTTAATTGAAATATCTTAATACCCTTATGTTTTGTCTTGTGTTTAAATAGACTGTTCTTTGATATTCATAAATAATATCTTTTGCTACATACACTAAAATATAACTTGCAAAAGAGTACATGCTTTGCTTTCATTTCTTGATAATTTATTTAGAAAAATTGTCAGTTTGAGTAAGTCTAAAAACAGTAACAAAAATTACAATGTTCAGTAATTATTTCCTGTCAAGTTTTATATTCAAGATGTTCTGGCAAATTTGCTTGCTTTAACTGAAACTTAGTTTCTAAAACAAAAGCTAGAACAGTTTCTATTTTAGTTATTAAATGTCAGCAGGTGACAGTTACATTAGCAAAATTTTAAGAAAAAATAAGACCTTTCTTATCCCTCTCTTCATAATAACCACAGAGATTACATGTGACAATAGAAGATGCTGTTGTGTGATTCACTGGTGATATTTGCTGCAAGCTGACTATGGCTGTATTCAAATGGGACTAGGGGACAAATGACAACCCAAACAAGTTTCCTTTCTCCTGGGATCTGCAACAATAAGAATTTTACTGACACATAAATTACAGTGAAAGAAGAAACAGGTATTTTTGATCGTTAAAATTTCCGCTTAGGTTTGTTTTTAGAGTGCTGGGGGTTAACCTGCATCTTACACCTGATGAGAAGCCTCCCAGGAACATCCACATCACTTATTTTTCATTTTAAATTTATAAGAACAATAGGAAAAACATTTCTTTAGAAATCACCAGAAAAAGATAAAAAGTGTTATCTGAATGCTTTTCTTAATGCACCATGAAACATCAGAGAATAGCCTTGATCATTAAGGGCTTATGATAAAGGAGTTCCTTTTATTTGGAATAAGAATCTAGTTAAATTTTAGGTAGCTTACTGTCCCTAGCATGTAGTGTAAAAAGACGCTTTTCTTTTATTAAGTCCTTTCTTAACCAAAAGATTCACATTTGTAATTTTAGGGGTCTTTAACATTCTTCCAGAATTTACTGCTGTAACTGGTAGTCTGAATGAAGAAAAATTAAAATGTTTGTAAATGATGCTATACTGGATTTTCCCAATTATTTCAAAGTACAACTAGAAAATAGCAAGGTTAATTTTCCCCTGTTCTTTTGATGCAATGCTCTTCTGATGCCTATTTTTAGTCACATTTATATGTTCACAAAGCAATAATAAAAGTAAATAGCTGTTTCTTTCCCAAACTATCCTGTGTCTTCTTTGTACGAAGCAAGCTCCTTAAAAAGTTAAAACTACATATGGTCAACTTACAGAACCGAAAAGACAAAGATTAAAAAATGTGAAGGAATGAATTTAATCACTCTATTTTTTCCTAATCATAAATAGGTCTTGTTGGTGGTGGTATTGTTTGGGAATCATACCCAGCTGTACTCAGAGCTTATTCTGAGCTCTCTGCTCACTGATTACTGCTGCTGGTGGTCTGAGGACTGTGTGCACCACCATGAATCAAAACCGGGTCAGATGCTTGAAAGGCTAGACACCCACTATATTATCTATTCAGTCCCTCACACATTTCTTAACTTTTCTTTATGACAGAAAAGTATTTTTCAGTGATCTGACCATTATATTTTTTTTTTGTAAATGCGCTGTTCCTGATGAAGCATTGTGTTTAAATAGATCTAATAAAATTTATGACTGCCCAAATTTTAGAGGAATCCTTTCAAGAACTCTAAATGATATAATTGTCTCATCCAACATTTATTAAAATTTTTAGTTCACAGCATAAGATTTTTTAGAAATCTTATTAAAATATTAAATATTCTATGCTTATAAAACCTTAAAAATAAAATTCTTATACTAAATTAAACTGGCCTATATATTATCTTAATGTTCATTGTTCATAGTTGTGCAAATATTTTGCATGATGAGTAATCACAAAATATATGAAATTAGGCATCATGTTTGCCCTTAGTATCACTGTATCACTGTCTTCCCGTTCATAATCAATTTGCTCGAGCGGGCACCAGTAACATCTCCATATGTCTTGTCTCATGCTAGTAGAGCCATAATCATATTCTAAAAATGCTTCATGTTGTGCAACTGTTAGTTTAATGATGTTAATTGTTCCTTTATTAGAAAACAATGCATTATATTTAATTTTATTCATTAATTTAATGATCCTAAATATAGGTACTTTTCATCTGTGGAGGTACAAAAATAACCATATTTATATTAATATTAAACACTAGCTTCATTAGTATTAATAATATGACTATTGAATCACTCTCAATATGATATGCTTATGTGAAGATATTAATATTCATTTATGAGTAAATTCTCTTGCCAAGTATAGAAGATAAAATGCATATAGTGCAGGGCAAGAGTGATAGCACGTGGCCGACCTGGTTTGATCCCCAGCATCCCATATTGTTGGAGGACAGATTTAGCTATTCTGGGAGTTTTGTTGTTTTGCCCACTCCCAGTTTAATCTACTTAAGTCAAGGTTCATTCTAATGAGATTTCTCTTCTATGTAAACACTGCTAGAGGGTGTGGCAGTTACAGAAGTCACCTTGATTGAATAACTTCTGACTTATACATCTACTAAGACTTCTATGTTTTCTAGATTGGGCACAGCTCCTCTTTATACCCACTGCACCCAACATGGGACAGTTAGAATTTACCAGGAGACTACCACCCTGGCTACGTTGAGACTATAGGAAGACTATAGGAAGGATCATACTAGTTTGCTCTAAGCAGGTGAGTGTGACCCTTTCAGTACACGAGAACAAGATACTCAGAATCACCCTGGTGCAGATAATAATAAGAAGGACCTTGTGGGTACCATCTAGATTACATGAAGCTCATGAAGTTAAGATGTATTACTTTATATCAGCCCTCTCTCTCTCCAGTGTTTTACATAAGAGATAATCTTGGTAGAAAGGATTAGTCCTTGGCTTAACCTTTGTTTATACCTACAATAGGGTGTGGCACTACACTCTGTTTAGAGTTCTTTGTTGACATGCCCCTCCCGGTTGGATTACTTTGGTGTATATAAGGGGCTGACTTGAGGCCGCTTCACCTTTTGCCTTTTGGTTCCTCAGCCTTCAGCTTTTGGCTCCTGTGGCTTTTGGCTTTTGGCTTTTGGCTTTTGGCCTTTTGCTCTTTGGCCTTTTGCTCCTTCTGGGTAGGACTCAGCTCGGGCGAGATCCTCTCTCTCTTTGGTGGGAGACTTAGGCTCTTTTGTATGGTCTAAGTTCAGACCAGAGCTAAAGTTTGTTCATTATATTGGAGTGCTGTGGAAGAGCTTTTGTACTATTAAAAGCCATTTTTTGGAACTGCACCGGACTCTTGAGTTTTCATCTGTTCTCCCGGCGTCCTCGGAGGTAGAAGACAACCTCTGTCCTGACACTGTCGGGGACCCCCCCCGCGCGGCGTTCCCCGGACACCATATGGTCACCCGAGCATAGCCAGGAGTAATTCTTGAGTGCAGAGTCAGAAGGAAACTTTGAGCATTGCTGGGTTGACAAAAAAAAAAAAAAAAGCATACACTGCAATCTCTATATATATATATATATATATATATATATATATATATATATATATATATATATAAACATATGAAAAAAGAGAAAGGAAGAGAATCCATTGTGCAAACATATTTTTGTCAGAGAACAGAGTATAAAAGTAACTGAATATAGTACAAGAATAAGATCAACTAATATTTGTACTGATTGTAGTTTATGTGCAATTCCATTAAATTGTCATTTCTTCATCATAAACAAAGGTGACAGACTTGTGTGACATGTACTGGAGCATCAGAGCAGAGAAGAACATGATCAGGATTTGTTACAATATTGCTGCCTATTCTGTAGGAGATAAGAATTTGAAAAGTATGTTAATAAAGAGAAAAAATACATGCATTTATCTTCCTCCATTATGAAAAATAGCATTTATAAATTAATGAAATATATCATACTAATACATAATATGTATTAATGTCTTTGTATATAATATATTAATATATTTTAATTATGTAAAATATAATATATTATATAATAATTCAATTGATCACTTGATCACTTGAATCCTGTTATTCATTGATTTGCTTGAGCGAATGCCAGTAACATTTCTATTGGACCCTATCACGTGCCAAAGTAGCCCAATGGCATCTGGTTGCTTCAGGAGTATGAAGAGCCTCAAACCATTGCTTCAGCATGTTGATGAAGAAATATAATAATTATTTTCAATATATACTATTATTGTAACTTATTATAATATATTATATAATAACATATTATAATAATATATAACATATAATAATATGTTATTATATAATAATATTGATCACAGCTCTATTGATCACAGCCTGGATCATAATAACATTATATGCTTATATAAAATAGTATTTATACATATTAATAAAATATATCACATTAATACATAATATATGATATTAATATATTAATGTACCATTATATATCACATTATTATATAATAGACATCATAATATAGTATATAGAAAGATATAATATATACTATATTAGTATGTAATACATACATTATAGAATAATATATGATATAGTATATAATATTATACTATATCAAATATTATTCTATATTACATATTATAATATATTATATATAATGACATTATTATATATTAAACTCCCTGGATAATTTTATAATATATGTATATTTTTATACATTTATGACAAGTTTCATATAATATTTGTTTATGTCTTTATAAATATTATAAAACTATCAGGTAATTTAACCTATTTTTATAAGGAAGATGGAACACATGCATGCACTAAAAACCCTATTGATTAAGCTTCCTCTCCACAAAAATTCTTAGAGGAATAATTTGAGAAATGACGACTTGAGGTAAAACAAATAAAGCAAAGCTTAGAATAAAAATTCACATACAATCACTATCTATTCCAGAAAAAAAGAACAATTCCAATTAAGTAATAGGTCATCATATAAAGTCATGAACTTTATAACTTGTTCTGAAATAACTTTAGGTATGATATAATTTATGATAATTCATGGTCTGTTGGTGTATTATAGCACAGCTGAATTTACGTAACATGTATTTTCATTGGTCTCTAATCATGGCTTCTCAACTGGGGCCTATATGGTCTTGTGGACTCCAAGATATTCCAAGGGAGAAAATCATATATGGGGGTGGAGTGGATTAAACAGAGCAGGAGACTAGAGGGCCAACTGGTAGTAGGGGATTTTGCAGGAAGAAACCAGGGCCAGCAGTGGGCCAATGTCAGAGAAAAGGGTGAGAACACTTTCTAAATTAGACAATATATGAGCTCCAGAGAGATAGTCTAGCAGGTAGGCTGTTTGCTTTGCACAAAGCTGACCCAGATTTTATCTCCAACATCCCACATGGTTTCAGAGTACTACTAGAAGTAATTCCTGAGTACAGAATCAAGAGTAATCACTAAGCATCACTAGGTGTGATCCCCAAACCAAAATAAATAAATAGAATTGAACAAATTGATTAATATAGGATCAGAGACATATTACAGAAGATTAGGCATATACCCTGCCTAGTTCAATCCCAAATACTATAAATGATCCCTTTTTCCCAACCAGGGGTCACTTCTGGTTGTAGAACCAGGAGTAGTCACTGAGCACTGCCAGGTGTGACCCACCAACCTCTTGTTCCCAAGCAAATGAGATGAATTAGTGCATTCCCAGTCCTCCGTCTACTCTGTTAGTCTGTGTATAGTCAGTTCCATTCTTTCTAGTGTCCCATGACCAGAAGACATTTTGAGAATTGTCTTGGCTCTTTTGTTCAGGAAGTAAGACATGTGTCAGTATTTGCAGGTTATAAAAAGTAACAACTTCTCTCGTACATGTCAAAACAAAAACAATACCTTTTTTTCAGACATTGTTATTGGTCAGAATTGGGATGGAGTGGAATTAGTTGAGAGAAATTTTATAAGATGGATAGAAGAACAGATAATTGTCAAATAGCAAACTAAAATAAATTGTGTAGTGTCTTAATCAAATTGTACTACAGTTTCAATATCATAAAAACCTGTGACATTTATGACCTGTGTGAGTTTGCCTCTGTACCAATTAAAAAAAGACCTTTCAGTCCTTTCATAGCCCTTTATTAAGATACTAAAGCATTCTCTTTAATTTGATACCAAAGGATAATGATGAATTGTCTAATATCCCAAGAAGGCATGGTATATCATAAGATTTTCCATCATTAGAAGATTAAATTGTCGCAAATATTGCAGGAGGTCATAGGGTCTACAAAACATCCATAATAGAACTTAGAGTGTTATTTCACAATTTTGCTTTCCTAGTGCTGCTTTTTGGGGGGGAGCAAGTAATGTCAAGGAATAATTTAAACTTTAACCATTAGGTCAAATGGTCAAAAAGTGTTGTTTTCTTTTTTTATGAGTTGCAGATAATCTATCTGGCATTTATATGTTTTAAAATGAATTCATCTTGCAATACATTTTGCCATGAACTAAGAGTAAATCATGTGCACTTTGGAACAGCAGGTTTAGTGGTAGTAAACCTACAGCTCTAAGAAATTTTTCCGAACATACCAATTACTAATCGCTCTCAAATTTACCTCAAGCTATAAAAAGCTCAAATAAAATTTATTATTAAGACTTTAAAAATAAAAGTAAATGGGAAGAAAAAATGTTTTAAGTGACATTGGAAAAGATTCTGTTTCTTAGATCCTAAAGCAGAAATAACATGGTACCCTTAAACATATGTTTTAACTTTTATTTCATCTAAAATACATGCAACATAAATAATCATTAGGTAGGACATTCACTAATTTCAAAATTTTAAGTAAAATATATTTTAAGTGAAACCAATTAATAAGCTCTGCTTCAGTATTAAAAAGAAGATAGAAAACATGATAAATTGTATTCTGCTTCATTTATTTATGATAGACAATAAATATATCCATGGATGAACAGAAAATTGGTTAGAAATTTCATTCTCTGCTTTCTCTTTTTATGTTTATGTTTTGGGTTTTAAACCTTACCTAGTGGTTCTCAGGGTTGCTCTAGCTCTTTGTACAAGGATAAATTGGCAGTGCTCAAGGGATTTAACCCTGTTATTCACTTGCAAGGCATGTTACTAATTCACTTCACAATCCCTCTGGTTCAAGTATATGGTAAATTTTTGAATCATAGTTTCTATGAATCTAAGCGCCTACAATGCACCAAATTATATCATAGAAAATTTGGCTATAATACAATAACAGCATGAAGGATGATTTTTATAGTTGGATAGATGGAGAAAATTATGTACAGAAATATTTAAAATACCATGAAGCTGCTGACTGATTGAGAAAGGATTAAAACTTTCAATAATTCTCCAAAATCCATGTTCTCTTTCATATGTGTTTGCTATGCCGCTACTCCCCAAAACTAACATTTAAAAATGTGAGTTGATACCGGATGTGACATCCATCTCTATATCTGTTTCAGGTTGAAAGTAAACAGCAAAAATAAAAAAGTAAAAATAATAACTCAAAACTGGCTATCATTTGGAGTATTTATTCAAGGTGTTTTACTGAAAATTCCTATAAATTACAAGAATTGATCTTTTGTTAGACAAAGAATTATTCATGTTAGATAGCCAATAGATAGACAAAGTGTTCACCATCCCTTATTACAGAAAAAAGAATCAAAACAACAGTAAGCTATCATCTCATAATAGTGAGAATAGCTGGTATCTAGAAGGCAAGGTATTGAAAGTGTTGAAAAAGATGGAGAGGAAGGGAAAACATACAGGAATTGGTGGGAATATAAATTTATCATTCACCGTGGAAAAAGCAGTTTACAGAATTCTGTAACTATTTAACTGGACCTAGAAGGACAGTACACATCTAGCAGTGTACTTGCCTTGCATGTAGCCAAGGCGAGTCTGATCCCCAGCACCTCATATCGTCACTTGCACATCTCCAGTAGTGATACTGGAACAAAGAGACAGGAGTAAGCCCTGCAGGGTGCAGCCCTAAAACAACAACAAAAATTTAAAAAAAAAATGCCATATGCTCTAATTATTCTACTTTTGTGTATTTCCTGCAAATATTTAAACCACACGGATTTCAAAAGATATATGAACTCTCTTATTGCATTATTTACAACATCTAACATGTTTACCTATGCATATGTTTCCACTAATAGATGCAAAGAAAAATACAAATTGGCATTTATACACGAGACTCTCTCTCTCTCTCTCTATATATATATATATATATATTGCATTATTTACAACATCTAACATGTTTCCGACTATGTCCACTAATAGATGCAAAGAAAAATACAAATTGGCATTTATACACGAGACTCTCTCTCTCTATTATATATATATAGCATTATTTACAACATCTAACATGTTTCCCTATGCATATGTTACCACTAATAGATGCAAAGAAAAATACAAATCGGCATTTAGGCATTTATACACGAGACTCTCTCTCTCTCTCTCTCTCTATATATATATATATATATATATATATATATAGCATTATTTACAACATCTAACATGTTTCCCTATGCATATGTTACCACTAATAGATGCAAAGAAAAATACAAATCGGCATTTGTATACAACGAGACCCTATTTACTATACAAAAGATAAAATTTGTTGTGAGATAGCTCAAAGGGCTAATGTACATGCTTATATACTTGGGACCAGAAATTGATCCTCACATCTACATGGTCCCCTGACTATGCCAGGAGTCACTTCAGTACCAGACTAGAGTAACTCCTGAGTTATAAATGAATATTGGACAAAAACCTCTATAAAAGAAAAAATAGAGGTGAATTACTTGCCTGGCAGAAATACTCATGATTCTGAAGGTTATTGTGCTTACTGAAGTAAAACAGATGAAGACAAAAACTGTATTTTGACAAGCAGAGAGAAAATAAATAGATGAACTAAGTAAAAAAAAGTGAAATTTGGCATTTTTAAGACCTAGCAATGACCACCACGAGGTAAAGGTGAAGAAGGTAAACAAGTAGGATCAACTATACAATGAAGACTAGAATTTAACACTTTTTTTAGTGGTAAACGTAATGCAGTACATATAAAAGTTGATCTTCAGTGATGCACATCTAAAACTTAAGCAATGTGGGGCCGGAGGCGATAGCCCAGCGGGTAGGGCATTTGCCTTGCACGCGACCAGCATAGGCTGGCCTGGGTTCAATCCCCGGCATCCCATATGGTTCCCTGAGCACCGGCAGGAGTAATTCCTGAGTGCAGAGCCAGGAGTAACCCCTGAGCATTTCCGGGTGTGACCCAAAAAGCAAAAAAAAAAAAAAAAAAACTTAAGCAACGCTATAATGTTATATAAATTTGATGTAAAATGTTTTTAAAGGAATCATTGATATACACTACAATTAGTGGATAATAAGGTCTGTTGATAAAAAGTATATTTACATACATTAAAATTACTTCTCAAAGATACTACAAGAAAAACTGTAACACTTGAATCCCTCATAGAACTTCTTTACCAAATGATCGAGATTAACCTCTGCAATAGCAATGTGCAGGGTACATACCAATGGCATGTACCTTCCCCAAATATGAGATGAGCACTGGGAAAGATGCAATCTCACGTTTTTAACTTCCTTGCTCAAATTTCACATCCTTAATTGACTCATGGAAAATAGGAGCCACAGTTTATCAACAAATGGAACAGATTTTAGCTGTATCATAGATCAGAGATGAAGGATAAATAATAGTCAACTGTTGTAGAAAACACTGAATCAGAAAATAAAAGAAAATGAGAAACAAATCAACTTGTGAAATTTAAACAAGATCGGTAGTAGCAATAGGAGCATTTTTATGAATTAGTAGCGTTTTAATCAATGTCAGTTTTTTGATGTAATTTATTACTCTGTGCGTCATGTTAACACTGTGGGAATCTTGGGTGGGGAAGAACATATAGATAACATATAACCTGTACATTTTTTATAAATTAAAAAATTTTAAAGTATAAAGTTTATATAAATAAAACATAATGAATAAAGGGTCATTTTTTTTCTGATCCTAAAAATAAACAAGTTTAGAATAGAATAAATTATCCCACTAGACTGTCATTTATTCCAGGAAAAAAGTCATATAGGTATTTTTTGTATTCAAAATGTATAGCTCTTGGTCAGGATTTCTTATCTAGCCACCCCCCGCCAAACATGGTTCCCTGTAATATTCCAAGAGGTCGTTGGTAAAAATTGTGTAAATAAAGGACAATGACAAAGACAACAATTCAGTAGATAGCAGGGTCACAGGAAGGAAACAAGGAGAAAGGGGATCACAGTTGGAAAGAAAGTCAAAAAAAATCTGGCTTAGATGATCGTGCAAGAAACAGTTATCCCAGTTTTGATTAAAACTAATCTAGACCACAATAGCTAAAGTTATTCTAATAACATCCATCTCATAATATTATATTTATAACTATATTTTATGCATCATATTAAAAGCAGAGAGAAATGTGTTTTGTTCTTTAATTGCATAATGCTTATTATTGAATGTATACAAAGAGAAAAAGCACTAATACATGAAATGAACACTCCTGCTTTGAAGGCAGGTGATCAGTGACTAGTAAAAAATAATTGTGATTTTTTCACATATAGAATATTGCAATGTGACGGTCAAGGGTATAATAATAATAATAATAATACACTGAAGACACTGAAAACCAAGTGAGGCAGGAACAGATTCCATCCAGTCTCCACCACTTTAAGTTTAGACTGGCTCTTCCCTAGACAAGCCATTTTGGTGTGTAGATTATTTCCAGCAGAGGTCACAAGAAACATTTGCCAATTCCTTTGTTTCCTAGAAGAATGCACATTGTTGTTTATTACCCATAGCTAGGGTTCTCATTAGGAATACTTTTTATTGAAGAAACTTATTTTATTGCAGGCACACATTTAATTACAGGGAATTGGATCTTTGTCATAAGATTCAACGTCTGCTTGTCCTGTGTGTTCCCTTTTCCTCTTCTTGAGATCCCTCACTCTTACCCTGTTCCTTAGCTCAGTATATAAACTCTGTTTTGGTTTATTTTTATTCATCTTAGAGTCTTCATTTATATGTCTATAACGTATATATAATTATGTATACAATTAAAATCATTTAGAAACTAGAAGAGTAAGGAAAATTCCCCCCTCATCCTTTATAAGCATAAATAGTCATTCTACTTAATAACCAAATTATCAATGAATAATCTGGACAATATAAATAATCATGACCAAAAATGAACTAAACTAGTCTGATTACATAAGTCATGAATTTTCAACTGCTTTATTTTGTGAAAAGTACAATAGAAAATAAAATCAGAAAAAATGTCAACAATCTATTAGGTTTCATTTTACCCACACTTCATCTCATTTTTTAATTTGAGTAAATGGACTTGATCAGGCTGTTGAAAGATAATGGAATTTAAACCACATGAAAAGAAAAGCTAAATTTTCTTTTTTAAAAGAATAGAAATAAAAATATTTTTTGCATATGTATTCAACTGATTTATCATGTTCAGGAATAATTGTATATCTGTCAAACATATACAAGAAAAAAATTGCCTTAATTTCACAGAACTGTTTATTGTAGACTTTAACTTTGTTACAAAACCTTTCAAATCTCAAATAGAGTGAAACAAATAAAACACGGGTGCTGGATTCATTAGCATTTAATAAATAACAAATTAGTTTGGTGGGTTAGTTTCTGAATTATACTTTCTCCTCAATTTTCATTTATGTTATCTTCTTTCATGCAAATTAAGGAACTACACAAACAATTATATGTGGCAGCTATCTCTGTAGCAAGTTCTAGGAAATGAACTTCACAAATGAATTATAGAAGTATTTCTTCTGAAAACAACAATAATCAAACTCTAAAGTTCAAGCAAATATTAGATTTCTTTCCATAATCAAGTATAGCATAAAGTATAGGGTAGTATAAAGTCAATGATTTGAAGAAATAAATTGTTGTTTCTATTTTTTTTTTATCATAAATAACCAATTTTGTGAACCATTGGATGAAAGGCATACTAGGAATAAAGTCTCTGATCAATATATGGATAAAGTCTTCCTAGAATTCACTACTCTAAGCAGAGAGTAAACACACCCTCAACATTGCAACTTGCCACTTTTTTAGTATTATGTTCTAGCAACCAAATTTGAGATATTTAAAAAAATTGTTTTTGATTCTAGTTCTTCAGACTAAAATAAAAAAAAATGAACACTTTCAACACAACTAAATTCAACGTGAAATGATAGATGATGTAAATTAGTACTTCTGCTATTGTTTTGCTTTGGCTAACATGTCCTAGGCATTAAATTTACCTTTTATGAACATTAACTCATTTTGCACATGTTAAATATATTCATCATTCATTAACTGTGAAATTAAATGGATAACATTTTTAGTCAAGTAAGCTAAGCAAGAAGCAACAATTTTCAAATCCAGTATATAATGAAGATATTACTTAAAGACATCTGGTTATTTCCAAAAGAATAGCTCTTGGATCAGATACAACATATGACTTTAAACAAACTTTATCACAATTTTTGAATATGGTATTTTGCAGCATAAATAACCAGACTTGGTTCAATTCTTTAACTAGGCCAATGCTTCTACTTTCTGTCTCTTCCCTTAAACATATTATGTCTATAATAGCTGACATTCAGACCTTCACTGCAGTAACCAATACATTATTTTTTTTCTCTATGTAGTTAGGTCTTTATTTTTTTTTCCTTTACCCAAATTTTATTACACCATTTTAGACATACAATTGCAAGATGCTCATGTAGAGTTTTGGTTCTACAGTGTTCCAACACCCATCCCTCCACCCAAACCCATCTCCCATCACCAATGACCCCATCTCCCTCCCCCTCCCACACCTCAACTACTTGGCAGGCTCTGTATGTGTTTTCTCTCCTCTCTATCTCTCCCTCCCACCAAATTTTCCTGCACATCGTGGAATGCAGTGGATTAAAGGACATTACTGTTTCCACTATTTTGATGGACCGTGCGACCTGGGCTTAAACTGGTTTTACTCTATTAATCTGGTCGTGAGGTAGTATCCCAGCATCCGGACAGCGAAGGTGGAGGCTAGTGTGGTGGGCGAGTCTCATCCAGCTGCTTCCGGGACCCCCAGAGGTGATGGGCCCACTTCCAAAACCCATCTGTCCTCCCTGGAGCCCCATGGTCAGCTTAGCCTGGGGAAAGCGGAGTTCCAGCTTCCCCAGCGGCGTCCGAGGTCCTGCATGCTATGGCTGGTTGCCCCAGCGCAGCTTCTGGACAGGGTTAGAAGGCTCGACAAAATGGAGGGGGGATGGCCGACCCCCTGACTCCATCTGGCGAATTCCCAGCAATTCCCGCTTCCGGGAGCTGCCTACTTGGGCTCGAACTGGATTTGCTCTGTTAATCTGGTCATGAGGTAGTATCCCAGCGTCCGGACAGTGAAGGTGGTGGCTAGTGTGGTGGGCGAGTCTCATCCGGCTGCTTCGGGACCTCCCACAGGTGATGGGCCCACTCCCAAAACCCATCTGTCCTCCTGGGAGCCCCATGGTCAGCTTAGCCTGGGGAAAGCAGAGTTCCAGCTTCCCGGGTGTGTCCAAGGCCCACATGCTATGGCTGGTCTCCCCCAGGGCAGCTAGTTACCAATACATTAAAAAAAAAAAAATTCTAATAAACATCATGATTTACAAAGTTATTCATATTTGAGTTTCAGTCATACAATATTCCAACACCAATGTCACTGCCAGTTTCACTAGTGTTAAATTCCCCCACCAGTATTCTCAGAATCCTGATTAATCCCCCAGCCTGCCTCCCTGCAAACACATTTTTTTTTTAATTTTGGTTGTTTTAGGTTGGATTTCTGTTGCAGGACACCTAAAAGCCTAGGCCTCTGCATCTGCCCTAGATTGCCTCCTGCAGGTCACTTCATAGATAGGGGGTAGTCTAAATGTGGCAGTCTTATCTGACCATGTATTCTGTACTGGCTGGTATAAATATTCTGAAACCCTGCTTTTGAGTAATGTTTGTTTCTTTATATTTTAGAATCTTCTACTGTGCAGTTACATGAGTGCTATCTTTATATATTTAAAGGGAAAGAATGATAGCCTATTTAATACACTTTACATCAACTCCAGCAATTTGCTTTAGCTATTCTATTGAGGAAAATTAGCAATTCCTAATCAGAACATTTTTTATGGTAGAAGCAGGGGATTTTAATGTAAAAAGTTTTCCTTTCACACTGAAGTATTTGTAGATTGGCAGTTTGAATAATATTAAGTGGGTATATGAAACTGGAATGTACAGTGGGTGGGGCGCTTGCCCTGCATATGACTGGCTTGTTTGATCCTTGGTACCCCATATTGTCCCCCAGGCCTGCCGGGAGTGATCCCTGAACCAGGAGTAAGCCCTGTATATGTAGGTTTGATTCCTGGTATTCCATATGGTTCCCTGAGCAATGCCAGGAGTAATTTCTGAGTGCAAATCCAGGAATAACTCTTGAGCATTCTGCTATTAAGGAAAATCAGAAAATGGTTAGAACTAAAACTTTAAACTTGTTATATAAGATGCAACATAAAGTTGTTAATAATTTAACAATCA
Organism: Cryptotis parvus; assembly: GCA_021461705.1. Taxonomy (NCBI): domain Eukaryota; kingdom Metazoa; phylum Chordata; class Mammalia; order Eulipotyphla; family Soricidae; genus Cryptotis; species Cryptotis parvus. The sequence goes on along the minus strand of JAJIBD010027100.1, from coordinate 21,919 downwards.
TGGTAGAGACTGGCAAGCTACCCGTGTCGTATTTGATATGCCAAATACCAGTAACAATTATAGACCTCATTCCCATGACCTGATGGAATGGTTTGAGGCTCTTTATGTTCCTGGAGCAAGCAGGTTCCCTTGGGCTTTACTTGCATGAGACAGGTCATATGGAGATGTTACTGGTGCCCACTCAAGCAAATTGATGCTGAACGGGAAGGCAGTGATACAGTGATGCTACCACAATCATCGTGGGATGAGCTAGATCTTACCAGCATATTTGCCTGGCCACATTGGATCTCTAAGTAATTAGCCTAGAGAGAAATGCTGTTTGCCTTCAAGCAAGCAAGCATGGCTCCCTGATAACTCAAAGGCAACTAAAATACAAAACTACCGTGAAGTGGATGAGACTCTTGTGAAGGCTTGGAGAAATATTTAACTGGCATTAGTATTAGTTTTTGGTACAGAGACATGCCATCGCAGATTCTCCCTTCTCTAGAGTATAAAGGCATTTCCAAGCAGATCTTGGCTCAAGACATAAGGTGAGGCACTGGGAGAAATTACCTGAGGGCATTTGACCCTTCCTGCCAGGGGAAGTTACATTTAGCTCCTCCCAGCTCTGCTAGGTGTTTTTGAATTAGCTCTGGGTCCTTGTAAACAGCTATAAGGTCTCCCAAAGTTGATACATTTCTATAGAGCTATTTTCCTGTTTTCGTCTCTAGATAGCCCAGCCCAGAATGGGATGGGCTGGGGAGTTTGGGCAGATTTCCAGCTATAAAATAAGGTCCAAGAAGAAAGAAGCTCCTTCTTTTTTTCTCCCTTTTTTCCATTTCAGCTTCACTTGGCATTTTGCTTCTCCATCCTTTCCATCTCTCTTTGGCCTCAACACTTGGTGGCAGCCATCTTGGCCTACACCTAGCTGGGGCCTACCTGGGAACCCAGAGTCCAGAGGTTTTCCTGCTCTTGGATTGTATATTGGAACCTGTGATAGTAAAGCCCTTTTTAAAACTGCATAGGATTCCTGAGTCTTCATCCATTCCCTACCGGCTTTGGAGGTAGACGGAACTTCGCTTCCCAGCACTGTTGGGGTACCCAGCGGTGTCCTCGAGAGATTTAATTCTTTGAATTATATTTGCTCTGTGGTTCAGATATACAGATAAACCACATATCTACACAGCCAATCTATTCAAGGCTCCTACCCTTTTGCCTCTTACTCTCAGCAGTCCTTTCTTTTTTTTTTTTTTTTTATTGATAGATTTAAATGCCACTTTAATAATCACGCAACTGTTCACATATATTTAACAGCCGTCACAGGACAATTTGTGCATGTCACATTCATATCACTATCCATGGACAAACAACTACACATAATCATTAACTACACCAAGATACCATACAAATTTTTCTTTCTTTTAGACTTCTCAGTTTAAAGTAAACACCAAATAAGGAAAATGAATTTCCAAAGATATTTCTAAATGTCCTACAACTTTTTTTTTAATTTTTTTTTAATTTTTTATTTTTACAATTACAAAGATATACAATTAAAAAGTTCATATTTGGGTTTTGGTCATACAGTGTAGCAGCACCCATCCCGCCACCAGTGCCCATCTCCCACCACCAACATCCCCGGTTCCCCCCCCCCCCCCCAGCCCTCCTCCATGGCAGGTTCTTTATTTCTTTCCATTTCTCTATCTTTTCTTTTCCTTCCTCTCAGACTATGGATTACAGAACATACATTAAAGGGTTGTCATGTGTATCCTTTTTGCCTCTATTTAATGCTCAGTTCTAGGTTGGCATTAGTACCCTCACAATTGTTAGCACACTGTTCCATTTTCTGTCTTACCTAGCCTCTGAAACCTACACGTTTGTGATAATTTCCACCTTTGACAGGACCTCCTGATCTATGTTTCACTTGACCTTGGATATTGGTATCATAATATGTACCTATATATTTATGTTATGCAGATAAATGCAGTCATTCTGTAACTGTCTCTCTCCTTCTGGCTAATTTCGCTCAACATAACTTCTCCATGTCCATCCATTTGTAGGCAAATTTTATAACTTCATTTTTCCTAACAGCTGCATAGCATTCCATTGTGTAGATGTACCAAAGCTTTTTTATCCAGTCATCTATTTTCGGGCACTCGGGTTCAGCAGTCCTTTCTTTCTCCCTCTACCCCTTTTGTTCCCTATCCTCAGTTCTATAATGTAGGGACAAGGATGCACTAGGTATTCCTTCCTTTCTATTTTGTATTCTCTGTATTATTATTCTATGTACTGCATAACAACCTAAAACCTGAGCTGCACAGGAGGAAGAGAGCAGCATGGAATGCCTTCAAGAACATCAAAGAAATAGCTAAAAAAAGACAAAGAACCTCCAGCTCCGGGCACATCTCTTCGACTCCACTGTTCTTCCTGCATTATCATATGCCTCAGAGACCTGTGCCTAATGAAAACAGGATGAGAACGCTTTTCAGGTCTCCCAGAGAGGACTCAAAAGAGCTATGCTTGGAATATCACGCCTCACTCAAGTGAGACAAGGAATCTGGAGTTCTGACCTCCATAAATGAGCCATAGTCAGGGACCCAGTCTCGTTTGCCAAGGCATCGAAGATTAGATGGGCTGGACATGTAATGCAATTTGGAGATGACCGAACTAGAGTCATTACTGACTGGATTCCACGGATGTCAAAAGATCACTTGGCCACCCAATATCTTCTTTGCCAGTATGATCTAGATTATATGGGCTATTTTATGAGTCCATACTAACTTTTGTTTTTAGCTATTCTCAGTCTTCGAAGATTGTAATCTGAATTTGAATGGATAGTCCTTGCAGTTCCTTCAGTGGTCTTTGGGAACAAAGACCCTGTCGATGGGCACAGGTCTCTGAGGCATATGATAAAGACCCTGAAGGAATGGTTTAAGGCTCTTCATATTCCTGAATCAACCAGATGCCATTGGGCTACATTGGCACGTGATAGGGCCCAATGGAAATGTTACTGGCGCCTGCTCGAGCAAATCGATGAATAGCGGGATTCAAGTGATCAAGTGATCAAGTCCTTGCAGTGAATATGTGTAGTATTTAGGTAACTAGTCATGTGAAAATATAGATTGTTTTTTCATTCTCTAAACATAGAATACTTTACGCTTTCTAAGGCCATCTTCTACTTATTTCTTAAGTGACTTACAGTTTTCAAGGTATATTTTAAGAATATCTTGTATTAAGTTGATTGTTAGCTACTTGATATTTTGAACACTATTTTATTTTAGTTTTAGGGGCTATAGCCAGCAGTGCTCAAGGATTGTACCTGGCTCTGTACTCACAAATTACTCCTGGTGGTGCTCAAGGGACCAAATGGAGTGCCAGGTGTCAAACCTAGGTCAGCAACATGCAAGATAATGCCTACCCGCTATATCCCACTCTCCAAAGTTCCCTATTTGTTTTGTCAGTCAGAAATCTCACATCTTATGTCTGTGTTATGTGTGTAATTGCATTCATTCAATAAACAACTATATTTTCCTAAAACAAATTTTTCTTCATAACAGAAACTTTAAGTAAATCTCTTAATTTTTGTGTTATATAAAGTTTTTGAAAGTATGGAAAGCAGAGGCCCAAATATAAGTTTATATAAGTCGTCTATGTAGAGCAGAAAACAATAAAAATGAGCTTATAAATACTGAGAATAAATTTCCAATATGATAGGTTTCACAGAACTCCAAGAGAGGGATAAGAAATGCAAAAGGAAGAATGAATAAACAGTGTCAAATACCAGGGAGACAAAGGGCAGCTAGAAATAGGGCTTTGCAGGTGGCAATAAATTGCTAGTGGCAACTTATCTGGATTGCTAACTTCAGTAGAACAGCTCCAATATTGTACATCATGCTGGCCACCTCTTACACAAAGAGTCAACCTGAAGCTAACTACTTTTCTAGAAGTTTCTACTGAAAGTTGGGATTAAAAAAATGAAAGTACTTGAACAAATATTTTGACATGGAATATCTTAATTACCGTATTGCTACTGTTTTAGTGTTTTAAAGAGCTTAGGTGGAACTATAGTTTCACATATTTACACAAGATGAGTGTACACGCAATATACCTTTTATTGAAATGAAAAAAATGTCATTGGATTCTGGTGTATAATTACAATTTTTATGTTTTTAGAAAATAAAACTCTTACATATATTAAGCTCATGAGAAAACTATAATAAATGTTGTAATCATAATTCTAAAAATCTGGGGTTAATTATATGTATTAAATTAGTTAGAAAGACTCACAGTACAAACATAGAATTCTTGTCCATTGACATGCCTTTTTATTCATAAGCATAATTCTCATGTTCATAATGTGTTAACCTCAGAGGTTCTAACAAACCAGCTATTCCTTTTGATGGTCAGGGTATGAAATTACATCCACAGAAGCAACGGTTACTCTTCCTCAGAGTTGAGACTGTTCTGGTTTTCCTATGGAGGTTTTGCTTCTATTGGATTCTAATCCTGTAGATGTTATATTCTGATCTCCTATCATCAGTGTTTGAGGAAAAATGGGTTTTCTTGAGCAAATCCTCCACATTTGATCTAAAGGCTGATACAGCTGAATGAACCAAGAGTGAAAAATGACTAAAATACCATAGAGCAGAATCGCAGATGGCACAACTTGTTGCCAGTTGCTAGAAAATCTGAACTTTTAAATTATTCAATTTAACTTACTTATAGCATCTAAACTAACTGAATTAATGATTAGAATATAATTAGTTATGATAGGTTATTTTTATCTATTATATTATATTAGACATTTCAAAAAGAAAAAGTGAATATCAACTGTTGCATTAAATATCATCTTAATATCAAATGACAAAATTCCGATCCCTATAATGATATTTGTAGAAATGGCATAAAAGAGATAAATATGCCAGAAAAATAGAAACTGCATGATGAAAGTGATGTCTGAGGAGAGGAATTTAAGAAATATATCTTCTCCACTATGTGCAAATACTAAACAAAAATGAGTGATAATCTCAAAGAAAAAGAGATAAAGAACCTGTCATAGAGGCCGTCTAGGGGAGAGGGGGAGGGAATTGGGGTCATTGGTGGGAAATGGGCACTAGTGGAGGGATGGTTGCTGGAACACTATGACCGAAGCTCAAACATGAACATCTTTGTAATTCTATATCTCACGGTGGTACAATAAAACATTATCACTTATCCCTTATCTTCTCATTGTTCATCGACTTGCTCAAGTGGGCACCAGTAATGTCTCCATTTGTCCCTGTTGCATGCAAGTCTAGCCCAATGGCATATGATCGTTCCAGGAATATGAAGAGCCTCAAAATGTTTGTTCAGTCTTTTGATGCAGAGGTCTGACTATATCGTAGGTGGGCAGCCACAAGTTCTTTTGACGTCTCGTGGAATGCAGTCAGTAACAGATCTAGTCCAGCAGGCATTGAAGCCCTAGCTAAACAGGGCATTCAACTTCGGTACACTAAGATCCTCCATGAGCTGTATTATGGATTCCCTCCCAGGATCTCACCATTCTACAAGGAAATGATCATCAATGTAAAGAGAGGAGCTTGACAGGGAGATACCATTTCACCAAAACTCTTCAATGTCACCCTTGAGAATATCATGTGATGACTAGAATGGGAAGGAATGGGAGTGAAGATAGATGGTTGTCGGCAACTATACCACCTCCCCTTTACTGATGACACCATTCTAAAAAACACCAAATATAAGCCAAGTGGCACGAATGCTGGCCGACTTTGACATGAGTGTGGAAAGGTTGGACTGCAGCTGAATTTCAAGAAGACAATGTTCATGAGAAACAGATTAGTTCCTGACACTCCATTTGCTCTCAACGGAATTAACATCTCTGAATGCAGCAGTTATGGGTAACTAGGTTAAGAACTCAACATGACGAACGACCTAGAACCTGAAATATGCAGGAGGAAGAGAGCAGTGTGGACCACCTTCAGGAACAATAAGGAAGTGGAAAGAAGTCGAAGAACCTCCAGCTCTGGGCACACTTTTCTACTCCACCATTCTTCCTGGTCTAACATACGCCTCAGAGACCTGGGCCCTATGAATACAGGATGAGAAGGCTATTGGGGTAGCCCAAAGAGGAATTGAAAGAGTGATGCTTGGAGTATCATACTTCACTCAGGGAGAGAAGGAATCCAGAGTTCCGACCTCCTTCAATGATCAAGAATCAAGGATGTTGTTTGTTTTGCCAAGATGATGAAAATCAGATGGGTCTGACATATAATGCAATTTAAGGATGACAGCTGGACAATAAATATTAATTTAAAAAATGAGTGGTGATCTACTAACAAGGAGGTGAGTCTTCACCATTAATCTATCCACACCAGTAATCTGAAGTCTGATCTATGACTTTTTCAGTCTCCAAATGACAAAAACAATTGTTCAATTGCTGTTTAAACACTCATTTCTCAACCTGGGGAGGGGGTCATATTAATCTTTCTTACAATGACTCCCAAAATATATCCTAAGGAGGTCCACTGCTTAAAATTTGGGCATCAACTAGAAGAAAAGGGAGGACATAAATGGGGTAAAGGATCAAAAACGAGTCTCAGTTGTAAGAAGGCTGAAAGTCTCTCCTTCAAATCATCTAGTATGTGGTACTTTACCATGGTACATTTTATCAAAGGCATTTAATACCACTGTGTGTCGGGGACGCCGCCGGGGTCCCCAACAGTGCCAACAGTGCCGGGAAGCAAGTTCCCTTCTACCTCCAAGTAAGCGGGAATGGATGAAGACTCAGGAATCCAATGTAGTTTTAAAAGGCTTTACTTATCACAGGTTCAGGCATACAAATCAGCAATAGGAAAAACCATGTGCTTAGGATTCCTGGCTAGAACACCAGCCACGTGTAGGCCAAGATGGCTGCCCCCACGTGTTAAGGCCTGTAAAGAGGAGACAAAGACAAGACTCCCAAGAAGAATGTGAGCCCCAAGAGAAAGCCCGAAAAGAGAGAGAGAGAGAGAGAGAGAGAGAGAGAGAGAGAGAGAGAGAGAGAGGAAGCAAGCTGGTTTTATACCCCTGCAATTCAGATCTCCCACTATTATGGGAAGCAGGAAGGGTCAAATGCCCTTAGGTAATTTCTCCCAGCACCTCACCTAGGCCCTATTATATGCTAATGTTTTGAGCCAAGTTCTGCCTGGAAATGCCTTTATAGGGTAGAGAAGGGGGTTTCTGAGATGGCATGTCTCTGTACCAAAGACAAATACTAATGTCAGTTAAATATTTCTCCAACCCTTCACAAGAGTCTCTTCTCTCTTCTACTTCACAGTAGTTTTATATTTTAGTTGCCTTTGAGTTATCAGGGAGCCATGCTTGCTTGCTTGGAGGCAAGCAGCATTTCTCTCTGGTCTAATTACTTAGAGATCCAACGTGGCCAGGCAAATATGCTGGTAAGATCTAGCTAGTCCCATGATGATTAGGGGTAGCATGAGAGAATATACTAGCCAGTATAGAATACATGGTCAGATAAACTGCCACATTTAGACTACCCCCTATCTACAAAGTGACCTGCAGGAGGCAATCCAGAGCAGATGCAGAAGCTTTTTAGAGGAGTCCTGCAACAACTGTGCAGGACATTAATTGTCAGTTTATCTTGTATTTGACCAAATGTTTACCATATACCCCTTAACTCAAATGACTGAAATGTAGTTGTGTTCACCTCTTTCCCAAATCTCTGATGGTTGTTTTCGAATTTATGAGATAAAACTATTATTGAACAGATGTGAATTCTCACAAAAGCATACTCTTTGATTAAAGAAAGTTTTGAATTATGGAAGTATCACGATAATCATCATCCTATTTACAAGTCCAGACTTTTGTTGAAGATACTCTGATAGATAGGTGACAATACAATGACACAGGGCTAGCCACACAGATGCTCTTAACATAACTTATGAATGTTAAATTTCTTTCTCAAGGATTACATTTTCCTCAAGACTGGAACCCATCTTAATTGATATCCTAAAATGTGAATGCAATCTTTGGTAAGCCAGAAATTTCTAGGAGCAATAAAAATATAAAGGCTTCTTGTTTGTCTTCCTAACTAACTTCAAATGTACTTATTTTGTTATCAAAATTATATAAATATTAGCCAATGTTTAAATGGGAAACAAGATGCAAAATATAGTGACATTTTCTTGACACTTAAAAAAATCGAAGTTCTTCCTTTTTACCCAAATGAAGAAATGATTAATTTTAGTTTTCAAGTTTAAGCACTGAAATAAAGAACAGCATCTTATTATTGTCCTTTTTGAAAATCAGCTGACCACAAAGGAAACAGTTTTAATTCTTTGATCCTGCTATTCACAGAAACACTCCCACACATTTCATTTTTTCCAGTCTCGCTTTTCTACTCGATATTAAAAGGAGAAAATCTCTTCACTGTAAGATAATTACAGATTGTGTAGTCACAGCACTTCTTCATTACAGCATTTTAAAATAAAATCTTTCCTTTTAGTGCAGTGTTTTTTTAACTTATGTTGTGTTAAACCAGTTTGTATCTTGAATTGATCTTGGATAAAGTTAAAAAGACAGTTTTGAGGATATAAAAGATGGTTGTGTTGAAGAGAGTTTTTTATTTGCTATCCCAAAATCTTTAATTAAAAATGATGAGAAATTTCAGCACGTAAACTGGCTTTTTAAATATTGACAAAAAGCAGCTAAATAATTTATTTTAACTATTATTGAGTATCTTCAATGAGACATAAAATGTATGCTTCCAAACACTTTATCACTTTCATGTTTCCTATTAGAAAAGCTTCACTCACTTTCTAAAAAAGGAAGAAAATGAACTCTTAGATTTGGAATGATTATGTCTGACCAAGATCACACAATAAGCAGCAATATGGACAGTTACCATTTAAATGGAGGACTCATGATGCCAAACTAATTATTGTTTATGTACAACAGCTGCATCACAAAATGTGCACAGTATTGTTCACAGAAATTAAAGCTTCTCTTTATAATACTGAAAGTTAAACACTTTTGAAGTGGGTAGTTTGGTAGGGGTCCCTGAGCAATGAATTTTAAGAAACCATGAAAGTCAAGTTGAGTTTTGAAAAGAAGCACTGGTGCTAGCAAACAACTCTACTCTGGGGACTCCAGTCCAAGGCCAAATCCTCTGTTCAAGAAAGGATTCATAAGATAAAATCCCTGCTAAGACTAAGTAAAGACAACAAGGACTCCAGTGGCCTACCATGGTTTAATCCCTGGCACCATATGTGGTTCACTGCGAAGAGTGATCTTTGAACACAGACAGGAGTTTCCAGGAAAAAAAGATTTTTTTTCATTGACCCCTTGAAAATCTACCTTCTTTATGAAAATGAATAGAAATGACAATTAGGGCTGCTACAACCGCCTTGGATTGTTTCAGCAACTTTTAGGAAGATGGTAACACCCACTCTGATAATTACTAATGGTAGCCATTGAGAAAAATTATAGTAGCAGTTTATACTTGCTTATATGATTATCCAGGTACATGTACATCTTTTATGCTATTATGCCATTACGCTAAAGCTTCATCTCACTCTATTTAGTAGATAAAACTTAACAAAAGTAACACCTACCATTTTGTTGATATTATCACCCCAGAGTACCAGAGGATTTCTAATCATATTTGATTGGCTAAAATGAGTTACATCGACACACGTACATCAAAGAGATCGGGGAATATATATAGCATGGTGACTAAGAAGAAAATAAAATAATACCAATGTTATTTATCAGATATGGTCTGGACCATCTTTATTATGATTCATGTATTATGTTTACTACACAGATCCTAAGCTAGCAAAGTTACTTTAATAAACATCAAAAAATAAGTAATAACAAAAATAATTTTATCTTAAAAATGAGATAATTCCTCATAAAATTATGCAGTTCTTAAATTTTTAATATCCTTTATAAAATATTTATAAAATCACTGAAGATAATAAAGATATTTCATATGTTAAGACTGTCAATATTTAGTAAACTAGAAAATGAAATGGGAAAACTCTATTTAACATGTTTATAAATTCCTATAAAAATTGAAGTCAAACACCAACCATCTGTTCACTTAAATGAGATATTTTTGTAAGAATAATATATTGTAAAAATTTAAAAATAATAAAACAGAGGCATTGTTGTGGTGAAGGGATAACAAAAGCATTTTTAAAGATATGAAACTGGACCCTTAACAGATAAATAGTCAAGTAAAATATTGTTACTGCAGTAACATTTTCTTCACTATTTAAGTTACTGTACATTAAATTTGTTTTCTGCTCTCCACTCAGTCTTCTGCAAATACATTGCTTCATTTGAAAAATGAGGAAAAATATTTATTTTTGAACAGAAAGAGCCTCAAACCATTCCTTCAGGTCATGGGAATGAGGTCTATAATTGTTACTGGATTTTTGGCATTTCAAATACCACACGGGTAGCTTGCCAGGATCTTCCATGCAGGTGGGATATTCTTGTAGTAGCCTCTCATCTAGTGCATTATTGATGAACCAGGGAAAGATCAGCTTTTCTGCTTGGTGGAGTCTGACGAGCTATGGAGTCCAGATGTTGAAAATGGTGGCCCTCATGGTGTGGGGGTTCCTCTGGCTTCTTGCAAGGCTCTGCTGGGATGGCAGGCCAGGGCTAGAATCCGCCTTCCCTCCTGGGTACCTCATGATCAGTTGGGCATAGGGAGAGCCGGTAGTAGCTCTGCTCCGTGTATCTGAGTCCACACTTCATTATACAACATAAAAACACATCAATTGGGCCCAGAGAGATAGTCCAGTGGGTAAAGCATTTGCCTTGCATGCGGTCAACCAGTGTTCCATCCCCGGCATCCCATATGGTCCCCACACAGTACCAGGAGTAATTCCTGAGCACAGAGCCAAGATTAACCCCTGAGCATCACTGGGTATGACATGAAAACCAAAAAAAAATCCATCAATTAATATCATTATTGTACTTATAAGAAAAATTCTTTAGATACTGATGTTGTCAAGATCTTGGAATGAATATAAATTTTACAAAATTTTTTTTTTTTTTCTTTTATTTCATTTGGTTTCGGTTAACATCTGGTGGTGGTAGCCACAGATTATTCTGAGAAGTTATTCCTGGAAATGCTAAAGAGACTATTTGGGTCTCAGGGATTGAGGTATCGAACCAGATCAGTGCATGCAAGATAAACACTTTAACGTTTGTATTATCTCTCCAATTCAAAGTCTGCATTCACATTCAAAGTTTGCATTTTATCACTGACAAAAAGAAAAGACCAACAAAATATATTTAATATTTTAAATATACATTATGATCCAAATCATTGTAGTTTGACTAGTTAAAATGCTACTCCATGAAAACACTAGTTAACTTTACAATTTGAACAATCAAACAATTCACTGACTTTAAACAGCTACCATATTTCTACATGTAACATCATTCTTCCTTTACATTTCCTGTTCAGTTATAATCTTGTCACTTGTCACTTGTTTTCTCATTGTTGCTCAATTTGCTCAAGCCGGCACCAGTAATGTCTCCATTCATTTGAAATGAGGTTCATTTTGTTATGTTTTTGGCATATGGAATACACCACAAGAAGCTTGCCAGGCTCTGCCATGGCTCTGGGTTCATCCCAGGGGATCCAGTCATTTTCTATGATATACCAGCAACCATCCAGGGCCCATGGGGCAGAGACCTGGGTGTAGACAAGCCTGTCTCCTATCTGCCACCTGCTGATGCAGCCAGGTACTGAGCCACACCTGCAACACCTCAGGAGGGGGGGCAGGAATAAGCTATTTAGTCTAATGAAACCTAAAGAACAATCTTAAAAGAAGATTGATTAATTATAAGGAGTACAAAGCATGTGTCTAAATGGACACTAATCTTGGGGCTGGAAGAATCGTCCAGCAGCAAGGGTGCTAAGGGTGCACTTGCTTTGCATGTGACTGATCTGCATTCAATACCCAGCACTCCATGTGGCTTCCTGAGCTCCACCAGAAGTGAACCCGAACCTCAGAGCCCTGAGAAATTTCAGGCAAAGCAGAGTTAAGTCCCCAAACCAAGAATAGAATAAAATAAATAAGTGGGCACTACACAAGTATGTGAAATGAGCCCCATCAATTGGCAACTGCTGCATTCGAGGCTTAAAACCATCCTTGTGGAATTCTTTCCACCACTCTGCAGATAATCTGTGAGATTCAGGGGATCTAGGCCAGACCTGATTGATCTTGGTTAGAGTATCTGACAGTCTAGGTAGGGCTGACCAATGAAGGATGGCCTCAGCTGACACTACGTGACATGTCTCAGTGCCCCTCAGCCTTCTCCCTTTAGGCCAGCCTTTTCTCAAGCTCTGAGTGCTGGTGAGGTTTGAGTCCTGCTCTAGCCAGCGCTGGGATCCACATGTTTAGAGGTTCTGGTTTGTGAATCATCAGCCATCCCACTGTTAGAGAGGAAAGCCTGAGGTTTGTTGGAAACTTGTCCAGGCCACATAGCCAGAGCATAGGGCCAAGGGACAAAAATGGATTTAGTTGATTCCACAACCACTGTTCTTTTCTCTCTGTCTTTCTGCCCTATGAGCACTAATGGAAAATCAATGAAAAGGGTAATGAGGAAACTTCAAATAATATAAAATTCCTTTGTTTCTACCAAAGTAATGACAGATAGTAAATGTTGCCTGTGGTTGAGGGATGGCATTAATGACCCCAGATTAATAGCCTTATGTGGCCACACTTTACCTTGGAACTTTCTATTCCTCACTTCTCCTCTTCCACATGGCAGAGGTTGGCCTCTTCATGGTTTTGGACAGCTTAAGCACTTTCAAAGTACCTGTGTGTTTCTCACTGCCTTTACCATGGTTGGGTTCACTCAGTTATAATGGTTACTTAAAATATTTTACTGAAGCATTAGAGTTTAATAAAACCTACATTATTTTATTAAAACCATTCTTTGGGGTACTCAGTAGTTAATCCTTACTCTATGATCAGAAATATTTGCTAAAAATGAAATGTATAATCTTTACTTAACTAAATATATATAGTCCATCTAGTTGCAGTCTGTTCAAGAAATTTAAAGTTTGCAGTACTGGATCTACAATAAAAGTCAGCAGATTAAGTAAAGAATCCATGGAAGATAATTAAATAAAAACCAAATAAAGTTTTTTAAAAAAAGTATCAATATAATAGCAAGACAAAAGCAATAGCACAGTAGGTAGAGTGCTTGCTGCACATCTGACCAACCCATGCTCAATCCCCAAGCACCTCATATGGTCCCCTGAGCACTTTACAGTAGTAATCCTTGAGAAAAAAGCTAAAAGAAGTCTTGAGCAGTACTGAGGTTGGTTCAGAAAGAAAGAAAGAAGAAACGAAAAGAAAGAATGAAAGAAAAGAACAAACGAAAAAACGAAGGAAAGAAAGAAAAAAGAGAAAGAAAGAAAGAAAGAAAGAAAGAAAGAAAGAAAGAAAGAAAGAAAGAAAGAAAGAAAGAGAGAGAGAGAGAGAGAGAGAGAGAGAGAGAAAGAAAGAAAGAAAGAAAGAAAGAAAGAAAGAAAGAAAGAAAGAAAAAGAAAGAAAGAAAAGAAAGAAAAAGAAAGAAAGAAAGAAAAGAAAGAAAAGAAAGAAAGAAAGAAAGAAAGAAAGAAAGAAAGAAAGAAAGAAAGAAAGAAAGAAAGAAAGAAAGAAAGAAAGAAAAAGAAAGAAAGAAAGAAAGAAAGAAAGAGCAGAAAAACAAGCAAAAAATAGTTGCAAATTGAATCTGACCTGATCCAAATTACTAACAATCTAGTTGTCAGTTTTAAAATTAGATGTATAATGGGGCGGAGTGATAGCCCAGCGGGTAGGGCACTTGCCTTGCTGCACTGGCCAGCCCATGCCTGCCTGGGTTCGATCCTCAGCATCCCATATGGTCCCCCAAGTACCGCCAGGAGTGATTCCTGAGTGCAGAGTCAGGAGAAACCCCTGAGCATTTCCGGTGTGACCCCCAAAAAATTAGGTGTATTACTTCCAGCTATTAGTAAAGCGATAAGTATAAATTAGCATACTGAAAAGAACTTGTTTACAAAGAAATGTGATAGAATTTAAGTTGCGTAGGGGTATAATACAATTATAATAGGAAGAAAAAAAGGCAAAAGGTGAGAGAAAATGATCTAATTTCAAGATTTATTAGATTTAATACATTTATTTTAAAGCCACCCTAACTCTGGCTATCAGAGTTATCAGAGTCTAAAATTGTATAGATTATTAAGTATAATAACTGATTAGCAAACTGTCATAGGATTATAAGGTTTGAAGAGTTCTGTTTCATTGAAAGAAGAACATATGAAGGTTAAATACCTAATGGGACTTCAGTGTTCAGTCTTCTTAAGTACTAAAACAAGGTCTTGTAGATAATCCAGTAAGTTAAATGATACAGAGGTATCTGAGAAAATCTTATTTTCTTTGTGGAGCAGGTTTTTATGGGAATACGAACAAATGTTGTTTTGAAGAATTTCTAGAAGGAAGGTGTGGTTATCAATCGATCGAAGAATGGAATGAGAGCAATAATATGAAGAACTATGTAAGGGAATATAGGTAATGTGAATTGTGTGAGAATATTAATAAGAAATGACCTAATAAGTTAATGTTTGAATGGTAGTCAATGCTAACAAAGAAGAGCATAAACAAGCACTTATTTAGGACCAAAGATTTTGATTGCATACATTCAGAACAGGAAGAATCAGAGGTTATCTAAGATACCAATTCCAAAACTGGTAAGAATTTTTAAACTCCGTGCAATCATAGTATTTCAAGAGATGTCCACTCTCTTTTCAATTAAAGATTATCAATTCAATATTTTTCTCTTTCAATTTCTCTTTTTAAATTCTCTTCAATTTTTAATTTGTCAGGTGGAAAATATAATTTCCAAAAACACCCTATGTACAGATATTAACTGCCTTAAGTCCACTAGAGAAGACAAATTCAGGACAATCACCCCACTGCATTCATGGTTCTGACATTGTGTCCCCTGGTCTAATTTTCATGATTGTTGTGTTTAAGTATATCTGAATTTGAAATATCACTAGATATAATCCCCAAATTAAGTAATGATGATAGAAGTTAAATGTTTTAATTTAACAACTAGTTATTATATAGCATTAGTAACATGGTCATTCAAAGTGGGCAAGTAGGACTGCGGAAATAGTTTTAAAGACTGGAATGCATGGCAGGTATGCTTGAGGCCTGAGTTTTAACTGCAAGAATGCAGGAGTTCCTAAACACTGGAAAAAGAGGCCACGGTGGCTGAAAGCCCCATGTAGTCTCATAACACTGTATCATAAGTTCCAAAAATCAAATGACTCGGAGTTACCCCAGCCCACTGATATTGTGGCTCCTGTTTCTCCCCACAAATGATAAATGAGTCTGTTTTTAAGAAGAAATTTACAAAGAATTAAACAAATTATTTTTCAGGTTTCAAAAATAAGAGAGCTGACTCGGCCCTCAGGCAGCCAACCTGGGGTGTGCGGCTGGCCAGGCGGGCACCTGGGGTCGTGGTAGAGCCCCAGGTCTCAGCAGAAGGTGGAAATACAACCCCCAGAAGTCCGAGGCGGAACCGGAAGTAAACGGTCATTTTGAACTCTCACACCGGCCTGACTCCGCCTCAGAGTAACCTCCCTGGGGTGTGTGGCTGATAGGCGGCGGCCGCTAACACAGCCGCTTATTAATAGAAAAACTAGTAAATTCAATACCAAGGGAAGATAAAAAAAAAAAAAAAAAAAAAAAAAAGAAACAGTACACCAGAGGAATCTATCCCTGAACACCACAACACCATGGGGAAACAACGCAGATCCCCAGCTCGAAGAACAGATGAAGGAATCGACCCTGAAGACTCAAAAAGAACAAAAGATGTGCATGATATCTCTGACAATGAAATTAGAGAAGAAATTGGTAGGATGTTTAAGGAGCTCAATGAAAAAATTGAGCAGATGTCCAATAAAATACAGGAGAACATAAACGAAGCAGTTGAAAGGGCAGTCAATAAACTACAGGGAGGAAATGAGAGCAGAAATGAGAACCATGCAAATAGAAATATCATCTCTTAAAAACTAAGTAGACGAAATGAAAAACACAATCGGGGCTCTCAACAGTAGGATGACAGCAGCGGAAGAGAGAATCAGTGAGACTGAAGATGAGCTGCACAAAGCACTCAGAGATCTACATAAGATGGAAAAAGACCGGAAAATGGATCAGCAACGGAACAGAGAACAATGGGATGAAGCCAGGCAGAACAACATAAGAATCATCGGAGTCCAGAGGGACAGGAAAGTAACCCTAAGGAAATTAAAACAGTTAAAAACATCCTGGCTGATAAGTTACCCAAGTTAAAGGGACGAAGGCATCCAGATGCAAGAAGCCCGACGCGTACCAGCAAGAAGAGACCCCAATAGAAAGACCCCAAGACACATCCTAGTCAAAGTAATGGATGCCATAAACGGAGACATAATTCTTCAGGCAGCAAGATCATAAAAGGAAATTTTATACAAAGGGAGCATCCATTTGACTTTCAGCAGACTTCTCAGAAGACACCCTCCAAGCCCGAATGCAGTGGTAGGATATAGTAAAAAACTTAATGAAATGAATGCCTCAGCAAGAATTCTTTATCCAGCTAAACTCTCACCCAGATTTGAAGGACAGATATACAACTTCTTGGATAAACAACAGCTTAGGAAATTTGTAAAATCAAAACCAACCTTAAAAGAAGGACTGAAAGATCTACTATAAGACGAGACATAACCCAAAAGAACAACCAACCTATTCAGAAAGATGGCACAAAATCCCATGACAATAATCTCTCTCAATGTCAATGGTCTAAATGCACCAGTTAAGAGACGCAGAGTGGCAAAATGGATCACAAAATTGAATCTGACATTCTGCTGCCTTCAAGAAACACACCTGAACAATCGGAGCAAAGACAGGCTCAAAATAAGAGGCTGGAAAACAATCCTTCATTCAAACAACACATCCAAAAAGGCTGGGGTAGCCATACTGGTATCTGACAACATAGACTTCAGGCTGAAGAAGGTCAGAAGGACAGTGAAGGTCACTTCTTAATAGTCAAGGGATGCATATATCAGGAAGAAATCACGCTATTAAACATATATGCACCCAATGAGGGGCCAGCAACATACCTAAAACAACTACTAATAGACTTCAAAGAAGACACTGACAGCAACATAATTGTAGTTGGAGACTTCAACACTGCTATATCAACCCTGGATAGATCAACAAGATTGAAACTTACCAAGGAAATACTGGCCGTAAAAAAGAGGAGATGGAAGAAAGAGGGCTTGTAGACATATAATGGGCATTTCATCCCCAAAAAGCTGAATACCCTTTCTTCTCCAGTGCACATGGAATGTACTCGAAAATAGATCACATGCTGAGCCATATATCATACCTCCATAAAATCAAGTAGATAGAAATTGTGCCAACTATTTTTCAGACCATGATGCACTGAAAATAGAAGTTAATTGTACACAAAAACGGAGACCAATATCAAGTACCTGGAAACTAAACTGCTCACTGCTGAACAACCAGCAAGTCATAAAAGAAATCAAAGAGGAAATCCAAAGATTCCTGGAAACAAATGAGACTGAAGATACGAATTACCAGAACTTGTGGGATACAGCGAAAGCAGTGTTAAGAGGCAAGTTCATAGCTCTTCGGGCATTCATCAGAAAAGAAGAAAAGGCCATCATAAACAGTCTGACTTCACAACTTATGATCTTTGAGTGTGATCAACAAAAAGGAGCCCAACCCAAGCAGAAAGAAAGAAATAACAAAACTTAGAGCAGAAATCAATGAGATGGAATGTCAAAAAAAACAATCCAGAAGATCAACGAAACCAAAACCTGGTTCTTTGAAAAAATAAACAAGATTGACAAACCACTTGCAAGATTGTAAGAAAAGGAAAAGAGAGAACCCAAATAAATAGAATCAGAATTGAAAATGGGGACATCACAACAGAAACCACAGAAATTCAAAAAGATCATCAGAGATTACTATGAGAGCCTGCATGCCACAAAACAAGAGAACCTAGAAGAAATGGACAAATTCCTGAATTCTCATAGCTTCCCAAGTCTGCAACAAGAAGATTTGGAATACCTCAACAAACCTATCTCCATCGAGGAAATAGAATCGGTAATCAAAAAGTCTCCCCAGAGTCTCCCCCCAGTGTCAGTCTCCCCACAGACAGGTGTGTGTTTGACCCCTCGCGTCTCCGCTGGACCCAAGTTGCCCCAGGGAAGAGCGGAAACTCCATCAACGGGAACCAAGGCAGTTTGCCTTGGTTTCACTGCGGACCCTTTGGGGCCCTGCGCTTCCGGGACCGGCGACAGTCTCCCCCCAGCATCAGTCTCCCCCACAGGTGTGTGTTTGACCCCTGAGTCTCCGCTGACCCAAGTTGCCCCAGGGAAGAGCGGAAACTCCATCAACGGGAACCAAGGCAGTTTGATTGGTTTCACTGCGGACCCTTAGAGCCCTGCGCTTCCTAAAACATCCCAAAACTCAAAACCACGAGGGCGGCTAGTGCGTCCCGCGCCCTCTTACTACCTATCTTGCATGAGGTACCAGTGACCCTTGGTTCCTACATCCTTGCTACCCACCCAAATCTGCAAACGGACCACACACCTACTAACTGTACTATCTAGTTCCCCAAGACCCCATATTTGCAACCTACAATAGTCATAATGGTAAAGCAACGCAAAATTCCATCAAGCACTGTGAGTGAAATCACTAGTCCAGATGAGCCAAGCAATACCAATGAGTTGTATAACCACTCTGATAAGGAATTTCGGAAAGAAATGTTAAGAATTCATAAGGAATTCAAGGAAGCAATGGAATGCAAACTCAATAAAATACAAGAGGACATAATAGAAGAAGTGAGGAAAATGCAAATGGAAATGACAGTTATTAAAAATGAGGTAAATGAAATGAAAAACACAATGGAAAGCCATCATAGCAGAATAATAGCTACTGAAGAAAGAATTAGTGATCTCGAGGACGAGTTCCAAAGATTCGCTACACAACACCAGAAGATAGAAAAAGACTCACAATTACCGAACAGACAACAAGAGATAATCGGATGAAGCCAGAAGAAACAACATACGGATCATTGGGGTCCCAGAAGGCCAAGAAGAAAACCCTGATGAAGAAGAAACTGTCAAAGCCATAATTGCTGAGAAGTTCCAGGATCTAAAGAACGCTTGCCTCAAGATCCAGGAGGCCCGTAGGATACCAGCTAAAAGAAACCCCAACAAGAATACTCCAAGACACATCTTAAATAAAAATGACAAAAAGCTATAGATAGAGATAGAATACTGAAAGCAGCAAGATCAAAGAAGGAAATCACATACAAAGGAACATCTCTAAGATTTACAGCAGACTTCTCCGATGAAACACTCTGAGCCCAAAAAGCAATGGTGGGATATTGTGAAAAGACTCAAATAACTGCAGGCCTCACCAAGAATTCTTTACCCGGCCAGACTCACATTCAGATATGAAGGAAAGATACACAATTTCATGGATAAACAACAACTCAGGAACTTCATAAACTCAAAACCAACCTTTAAAGAAGGTCTAAAGGGTATACTGTAATACGACCAAACCCATAAGCACAACAAGCACAAACAGAAAGATGACACAAAATCCAATGACAATAATCTCTCTCAGTGTCAATGGTCTAAATGCACCAATTAAGAGACACAGAGTAACAAAATGGATTAAAAAATTGAACCCAACATTCTGATGTCTACAAGAAACACATCTGAATAATCAGAACAAACACAGACTCTAAATCAAAGGGTGGAAGACCATTCTCCATGCAAACAACCCCTCCAAAAAGGTTGGTGTGGCCATATTAGTATCAGATAACATAGACTTCAGGCTGAAAAAGGTTAGAAGGGACAACAAAGGCCATTTCTTATTACTTAAGGGTATGTACACCAGGAAGAAATTACACTACTAAACATATATGCGCCCGAACGAGGGGCCAGCAAAATATATAAAACAACTGCTAACAGACCTCAAAGAAGACAATAACAGTAGCACAATAATAGTTGGAGACTTCAACATTGCTCTATCAACGACGGATAGATCAACAAGCCTGAAACTCACCAAGGAAATATTGGCCCTCAAGGAAGAAATGGAAGAAAGAGAGCTAGTGGATATATACAGGGCTTTTCATGCCAAAAAAAGCTGAATACATATTTTTCTCTAGTGCACATGGAACATTCTCCAAGATAGACCACATGCTGAGCCACAAAGCATACCTCAATAAAATAAAAAATATAGAAATTGTGTCAGCTATCTTTTCAGATCATGATGCACTGAAAATGGAAGTTAACCTTACACAGAAACAGGGAGTCAAACCAAACACCTGGAAACTGAACAGCTCACTCCTGAACAACAAATGGGTCATAGAAGAAATCAAACAGGAAATCCAAAGATTTCTGGAAACAAATGAAAATGAAGACACCAACTATAAGAACTTGTGGGACACGGCAAAAGCCGTGTTAAGAGGGAAGTTTATAGCTCTGCAAGCATACATCAGGAAACAAGAAAGGGCAAACATAACTTGACTACACACTGAAGACATTAGAAAAAGACCAACAAAAGGAGGCCCAACCCAGGCAGAAAAAAGGAAATAACAAAACTTAGGAAATCAATGAGTTGGAAACCAAAAAAAACAATCCAAAAGATTAATGAAACCAAGAGCTGGTTTTTGAAAAGTTAAATAAGATTGAAAAACCATTGGCAAGACTTGTAAGGATAGGGAAAGAGAGAACCCAAATAAACAGAATCAGAAATAAAAAGGGTGACATCACAATAGAAACCACAGAAATCCAAAAGATCCTCAGAGATTACTTTGAGAGCCTGTATGCCGTGAAACATGAGAATCTAGAAGAAATGGATAAATTCCTGAAGTCCTATAACCTCACATGGTTGAAACAAGAAGACCTCCAATACCTGAATAAGCCTATCACCATTGAGGAAATAGAAACAGTAATTAAAAGTCTGCCCAAACACAAAGCACAGGTCCAGACGGATTTACTAGTGAACTCTTACCAAACCTTTAAGGAGGACCTACTGCCAGTCCTTTTCAAGCTCTTCCAGGAAATAGAAGAAACAGAAACACTCCCAAAAGGGCTTCTATGAGGCACATATCACCCTGATACCAAAAAGCAGGGAGAGACAACACAAAGAAAGAAAACTACAGACCAATATCCCTGATGAACACTGATGCTAAGTTCTTCAACAAAATACTAGCAAACAGAATCCAAAGACTCATCAAGAAGATTATACATCATGACCAAGTAGGATTCATCCCGGGAATGCAAGGATGGTTCAACATTCCCAAGTCAATCAAATAATACATCATATCAATAAAAGAAAAAATAAAAACGATATGATCCTATCAATAGACGCAGAGAAAGCATTTGATAAGATCCAGCACCCGTTCATGATTAAAACCCTCCAGAATATGGGAATTGAAGGGACTTTCCTCAGATATTTACAGCCATCTACCAAAAGCCCACAGCAAGCATCATTCTCAATGGAGAAAAGTTGAAAGCCTCCCCCCTGAGATCAGGGACAAGACAAGGTTGCCCACTCTCACCCCTTTTATTCAATATAGTACTGGGAAGTACTTGCCATAGCAATCAGAGAAGAAAAAGGACATCAAGTGCATCCAGATAGGCAAGGAAGAAGTCAAGCTATCATTCTTTGTAGATGACATGATATTATACCTAGGGGGAACCCGAAACTTTCTACCCAAAAACTACTAGAAACAATAGATACATATAGTAGTGTGGCAGGTTACAAAATCAAGACGCAAAAAGTCGGTGGCTTTCCTATATACAAATAATGAAAAGAGAAGAAAGGGATATTAAGGAAAC